>APFE031591510.1:0-12808 GCA_000404065.3 Pinus taeda
GGCCGTGGACTGTTTCCCTCTCTGAGGGTTTTAACCACGTCAAAATACTGGTGTATTGATCTGTGATCTGTTTGTTCTGTCTGAGGAACTTACCCTGTAAATTCCTACAAATTTAACATCTCTGTTAATGATGATCTTGTGAGTAGTAGGATCCCACAATCTGTATCCCTTAGTCCCATCACCATATCCAACAAATATATATCTTTTTGATTTAGGATCTAATTTAGAACACTGATGTTTCGAAACTAGAGCATATGCATCACAACCAAAAGCTTTTAGTTTAGAATAATCACAAGGATGACCTTTCCATACCTCTTGAGCAATTTTCCATCCTATCGCCGTTGATGGTGATCGATTTATCAAATAGCAAGTTGTAGCCACCGCTTCTATCCATAATTCCTTCTGCAAATTGGCATTACTAAGCATACTTCTTGCTCTCTCTAAAATATTCATGTTCATGCGTTCAACAACTCCATTCTGTTGAGGAGTATATACAGTGGTCTTAAGTCTTTCGATCCCAACGTCCTTGCAATAATTTTCAAATTCCTTTGAAGTAAACTGACCACCATTGTCAGTTCTTAAACATTTAATGGTTCTTCTGGTGATGTTTTCAACTAATGCTCTAAACTGTTTGAAAATTTTAAATACATCAGACTTCTTCTTTAACATGTAGACCCACACTTTTCTAGAGAAATCATCAGTAAAAGATACAAAATATGACGATCCTCCATATGAGGTTGTAGGGGATGGACCCCAAACATCAAAACGGATATAATCAAGGATTCCCTTACTAGTATGTTTTCCAATTTTAAACTTCTGCTTGCTTTGTTTCCCAAACAGACAATGTTTGCAGAAATCTAACTTAACAGACTTTAAATTAGGAAGTAACTTATGATCAGATAAAATCTTTAAACCTCTTTCGCTCATATGGCCCAACCTTTAATGTCATAAACGAATAGAATTACTGTCATTTTCAGACACTGTAGAAACATGATCTGACTCTATTCTTCCTTCTAATTGAAAAATATTTCCAACCTTCTTTGCTTTCATTACTAGTAAAATTCCTTTATAAACTTTCATTACTCCACCTTGAATAAAAGTTTTATATCCATTAGTGTCTAGTACTCCTAGAGAAATGAGGTTTTTTCTTAATTCAGGTACATGTCTTACATCAGTTAGAATTTTATTTGTCCCATCAAACATTTTAAGTTGGATGCCTCCAATTCCCACAATGTTACATGTGACATCATTTGCCATTTAAACTACTCCATCGTTGAATTATTTATAAGTTGTGAACCATTCTCTATGAATGCACATGTGATTTGATGCACCAAATCTAACAGCCAATGTTGATCATGATTAGACAAATGAACTGACAACACTTCATCAATCATACCTAAAACAGATGTCAAACCTGTATCTGTCATGTTTGCTTCTTTCTTCTTTTTCGAAGAGTCTTCTTTGGACGTTTGCTATCTCTTCGATCAATCCTTCTTCAAATGTCCCAATTTTCCACAAAACCAAACACCTTACCTTACTCTTTTTCCCTTTCGATTCTGAACACGAGTCGTTGTGCTTACTGAAGCGTCTTTCTTTAGAATGACCATTGACCATCAGTGCTTCTGATGTAGAGGTTTCTGAATTTGACCTCTTCCTTGTCTCTTCGAACAACAAAGCTCCAACAACATCATCAAATTCAAGGGTTTCTGACGAACTAAGACTTATAGAAGTAAAAAAATGATCCCATGACTCGAGTAACGAGCATAATAAAGTTATTGCTTTATCTTCTGATTCAAATTTTACTTCTATACTTTCTAATTGCACTAGGATAGTATTAAAGGTATTCAAATGGTCAGTAATAGATGTACCTTCCTTCATGCGCAAACTGTACAATTGTTGCTTCAGAAGAATCCTATTGGTTAAGGATTTTGTCATGTACAACTTCTCAAGCTTTGTCCACAAACTAGCAGCAGTTTTGTTTGACACGATGTTAAACAAAACATCATCTGCCAAACACAGCCGAATGTCGCTCAGTGCTCTTTCATCCAAGTCGCTCCATTCATCATCTGTCATGGTGTAAGGCTGTTTGGCTTTTCCCAACAACGCCTTCGCCACGCCTTGTTGCACAAGTAGATCATACATCTTCACTTTCCAGATCTTGAAGTTGTTTTTGCCATTGAACTTCTCGATCTCAAAATGAGCACTTTGAGTTTTTGCCATGTTGTAACAAACAAACATTCTCCAATTCCAACTTTTTAATAAATGAAATTTTTTATTTAAAATGCCTTTGCCTTATACTATACTGCCTTTACCTTATCATTAAATGCTTCTGCCGTACAATGTCATGGCATATTACAATTTAGAAAAAAAAACAAAATTGCAATTTTACCAAAGAGAAAAATTCTTGGCACTCCAAAAGGGACTTGGCACTCCTCGACGGCGAAAGATCCATGCCACAAACGAAAATGATGCAAGGCACAAAACTGGTGCACGTAAACCTTGTGTTTCCTTGCCAATTAGGATTTCGGCACTCTGGCACGCGTAAACCTTGCATTTCTGCGCCAATTGGGATTTTGGCACTCTTCCATGTGTAAACCTTGCGTTTCCTCGCCAATTGGTATTTTGGCACTCTGGTGTGCTTATACCTTGCGTTTCTGCGCCAATTGGTGCGCCTGTTCCTAAATAAATCGCACAAACCCTTCCTTTGGCTCAAAATTGGCGCGATTGTTCGCGACAAAACCGTGCCAATGGTAAAGCTCCACCTTCCGCAGCAGACTTGGTGTCTCGGTCACATGTACCAGCTCCACAACATGCTCTGATACCAATTGTTGGAGCAAACAATGTGCAGTAGAAATTTAAAAGGCATACACAACACATACAAATATCATAAAAATAACAGAAATATTTAACGTGGTTCACCCAACCAATCTAGGCTATATCCACCAAAACAGAGGCATTGGCAATCTTATTATTCAACAGGAGATTACAACTATTTTTTAATTCCTCACACACTCTCTTCACTACTAAATATCCTCTATCGGCTTATCTTTTCATAGCTAGGAGTATAAAACTGAATCAAAAATTCTCTCACAACAAATATATGATGCAAGAACTCCTCCTGAACAAAATGGAGCTATTATAGCAACAAATCCTATTGTTGTCACCTACATGAGATTTTTGCCAAATTTAATAAAACATAAAATCTCAACACAAAGTTATTATGCAATCACATATCTATAAAACCACGCATTTGTAACCAATTTTTTTTTTGTGTAGGATAGGTGATATCTCTTCCATCAATTCTCTTAATAATATTAAGTTGAGAAAATCATAGGGAAATCGAGAAGCTCTCTTGTAAAATACTTGGTAGTTTTTTTTTACAGAGATTTTCATCACTAGAGGCCACATTGAATTTGTTTGAGTAATATTGTAATCTATGGATATATGATACCTTCATATTGAAGTTCCTCTCGGAAATTCTCTAAATGTTTCCCTTCATGTATAGGATGATATTCCTTATTGAAGGCATCAAGAACAATTTGGGCACTTCAAAGATTTCAAAATTAGCTTTGGGTCCCCATAACTTTATAAGCTTTCAATTATTTGTGAGAATAACAAAATGATCAGATTCCCAATATGCTACACAAGAACTGCATGGTGGGAAGGTGAAAATGTACTGCTACATCATTAAATCAATCAATTTTGAGCATGGGTAAGCTCAATAGGATGAGAATTATTATGGAAATGACACCGTTCATTCCCTCTCATAATGGCAATGTTTTTTCTCCAAACCCTAGTAACTATTCTCCATAGCCGCGGATCTCCTTTGGCACATGTCCTTCACTACACGACTTTGCATAAGGACGTTTGGTCTCCTACATAGATCATATCTTACTTCTTAAATTTGTAGCTTCCATATGCTTCATCACAATATTAGTTTTCTCTTGTAGCTCCACACTAAAATTACTTTCCACTTGATTTGGTTGTTCCTTCAAATATATCTCTTTTGAGACTCATGGTAGAGGCATTAAAATTCCATGAATATCATAAAAGCGACAAATCAAATATCATTATGAAACAAACCTTAGTGAACATAATGCACACTGCAATGTACTGTCCAATTTCTCATAATCGAATGCCTTCGTATGAGGGTGTTGGCCATACTTTGACTTTGGTTGATAAATCTATGGTAAACAATGTAATAGTATGAATATAAATACAAAGTATTTGTTTCAAGATAGACAAACTATAATAGACACAATTTATCATTTGAAGGAATATCTTAAACACACACTAAGCTAAGAAGCTAGCTAGTTGGAGAATACATCTCGAACTAGCTAGATCTTACAACGTCCTAGAAACTAGGAAACATACTATCTACATAGAGAACTAAGTCTACCTAATCATGGCTAATAATCCTAACAATAAAATTTTATCACACGTAAGAAAAGTAGGAGCTACATACTCCAACAATTGTAATGCTAAAAACATATGTAAAAACATTCTCTATTAAGTGTTTTCATTTGGCGATGCTATGATATTTTTTCGTAATTGTAAGGATGTTATTTGTGATTTGAACTTGGGTGTTGGAAATATATATTAATAATGGAGATTATGAGATATAGAAAATACATAAAAGTATTGGTTGAGTCAAAGTATGTGGAATTTATCTTGTAATGTTTTCTCATTGTAGATTGTAAACCATTGAGTATTTTGATTTTTGAGGGAACTATGTTTTTAGTTGGGTTAAGTATATAATTCTAATAGAGATGGAGTATATGACTTGTGTTTTTTATGCTTGTCTAGTTGGTGGTTTGAGTATGTTGTGGTCTCTGCTAGAGTAGACATTTCCCAACTCTTGAAAGTCTTGATATTATTCATGGCTAATCCAAGACGTGAACATTGGGCTACATTGAAGAGGATATTTAGGTATTTTTGAGGTTCCTTCAAATTTTATATTTGTGATCATAGTTTTATTTTAGGGTTCTAACACAGAATGTATATATTGGTTGATGAAGATTTTGATTGAGAAAGGGATGTAAATATAAGGAGGTGTACTAGTAGATATGTGTTTTTACTATTTGGTGGTGAAGTGAGTTGGATGAGAAAGCCATGGGTTGTGATCATCTTGTTCATTGCGAAGGAAGAGTATATGAAAAGTAATCATACGTGTAAGTATCCCATTCGGCTTATAACATTTTTTCAGATGAAAGGCTAGGTATAAAATGTGATAGTAATTATTACAATTATTTAGCTAAGAACCCACCCTTTCATGTGAATAAAAACATATCAGTATCCACTAACATTACATTCGATACATGGTAGAGGATGGAATATGATACATACGGTACTGGATAAAGTTGATAGTTTGCATAATGTTTCTGATGCACTCATGGAACTAGTGAACACAAGTAAATTAAATTGGTGATGTAATTCTACACGTTTCATGGCTCCTAGCAATTGGCTCATAGATGCATACAAGTAAATTTAAGGGGTGATGTAATTGTATCAGCCTCATGGCTTCTATAAGTTAGCTCATAGATGAATTCTCTCTTAAACTATTGTAAGATATATTTAAAGTGGGAGAATGCAGGAATGGATGTGTCATATGTACGAGTACGCGTGCCATGCACTCTCTAATTTTGTAGCACAATAGTTATCTCAATGAATATTGAGTATTAACAATAATTAATTGCAAGTGGTTTCTAGTGTGCTAAAATAGAAAACTATAAATAATTTATGTTTTTTTAATCTCTATTTGTAGAGTAAATAAGTCAAAAATAAATTTAAAACATAATTTTTTTTTTAACTTATTGTGATGCTGCCTAAATTTCTTTAAGCCTTTATGTTGTTGAATATTCCTATTAAAAAAACAAAGACTCTACAATGCATTATACATTTTATTAGTTATTGAATAATAGATTGGGTATGTGTGGTAGAGAGGAGTTTTCCTAAAAAGAAAGCTTCCCATTTTACAACAATCATATCCATTCTGTATAAAAATATATTCTATAGTGTTTATGAATATAGCAATCTCTTTTTCTTATATTATATTTTGTGTAGAACTTCATTTCTTTTCAGTTATTTTTATTAATTCCTTAGATATGTAAAATATATAAAATATATTCTATAATGTTTATAAATATGGCGATCTCCTTTTTCTATATTTTGTGTAGAACTTCTTAATTTTTACTTATTTTTATATTATTCCTTAAATATGACTGTAGTTGATCACTTGTTTCCACCTCTTTCTAAATTCATGTGCTATCATTTTTTTTTAATAAAAAAACTTGTGTATAAAATCATCAATATGCCTTTTATTTAATTTATAAAAAAAATATATAATTATTTTAATAAAATAAATATTAAAATATTAATAATTAAAATTAAGATATTTATGATTTTTTAAATGAAAGTTTAATATAATATCTGAATTTTTAAATTAATTTTTAAATAAAAATTAATAGAATGTACTATTTTTATTTATTAAAAATCAATTAAATAATTTTTTAATCTATTAAAAAAATATAATTTAAATAAATAATAATATTTTTTAAATTTAGTTATAATTTAATGATTAATTGGGATGAAAAACTACAATAAAAAAATTCTACTTCAAACCTTCACGTGGCCTTGAAAATGTTTAAATTTCAAGTTAAGAGTTATTTAAAATTTACATAATTATTTGTTTAATTTACATTGACTAGATATTCTCAGCACATTACCGTTTGAATGTCTCTTTAGTTGTAATGATTGAATGTAATAAAAAAAGTCTCAAAGTATAATAAAATATTTTAAACATATTTATTATAATGTTGGTAGTTTTTTATGGTTTAAATTATGAGTATTAAATAATTATTAACCATTTTTAATATAAAAATAAAATAGAAAGGGAAAAATGGAAACTGGGTTAGAGTTTTTCTGAAGGTCAACGTCTCCGGATGATCGTTGGGAGACCCAGAAGCTCATTGTTCATCATCTGAACTAATTTTAACCTTACCTTTTTAACATCCAATAACCAATTACGTAGGTAGGGTAATATGTTATATGATCATCGTGAGGAGACCACGAAGCTCAATGTTCATCATCTCACAAATTATGTAGATAATAAGTTATATTATTAACAATATCTTGAGTTTATTGCAATGTAAACATATTAGGCATTGGAGGAGATTGGGTTGGAAGGAGTGATTGTTGAGAGTAAATTTTATTTTTTGTTTTGTGTCTGTCCATTATTGTTGTTATGGCCAAGTCCAAAGTGTGCAACACCCCACCATCATTGCATCGTCACAAAAATGAAGGAGTGGTCTTCATCGATGTAATTATTTTGTTGTTATCCCAGATTTGGTTGACCTGCAGTGCGGTAATTTTTATTTGCAGCTAAGCTTTTCATTTGAGAACAAAGTTGTTACATGAATCATATCAGATGTGATGTTTGAGAAATAGCCACAACACAATTCTGATCGTACAGTGGGGATGTGTGAGGTTATATTCTCACTGGTCGTCGCAACAGGAGTAAGTGAAGGTAAATTTATTTTATGAATTTTCCTTAACCAGAAGCGCGCCACTAATTGCATCATCATCCTTCAAATCCATTTAATGGATTAGATATATATAAAATGATTTTTGGTTTGTGGAAGGATTGTGGTATTAATATATTGATGTGTTGATATAAGAAAAGCCAAAGTCGGTGGATTTGAGCTACCACATTGAAATCATGACACTGCAAGCTAACGAAAGGAATCCAGACCTGTTGCGAAAGAACCGTTTACCCGTAGACACTTTTTGAAGAAATCATATTTACGCCAGGATTCGAGGACAAAACATCATCAATTGATAATTTGGATGGTTTTGCCACTGTCATGCAATCTGTCGTTAATGCTATGTTGCCACTGTTGCCATTGATGTGAATTAGCGATCTCCTAAGGTTAGCCGAGAGGAAGATTCGCCGCCTGGAGGATATTTTGGATATGGCAATCATCCAAACTGCAGTCGGGGGTGAGTTGCTAGCAGTGTGCTGGTGGACGATGAGTTCATTCAACCTAAAATTTTATGCCCATCGAGCACAAAATTGGAGCCGGAAAAGGATATCTGAGTTTGAATCTCATGTGGTCAATGTCAGATGAGGCACGTGACATGGGTTGCTACATGGATTTCCAGAATGCTTTTGTAGAAAATTATTATTTTATTATTTTATGTTATATGCAGTATTATTTGTCTGGCGTGAGTTGCAATTTATTGGTTGTAATATGTTATTTTTTAATAGTAAATGCATAATTTTAAAAAACAGGTTAATTATTAGTTATACATAGTTTGCAATAAGGTTAAGTTGGTGATATCAGTCATGCTCTCTGAGTACTAGTAAATGTTATTTAATATAAGGTTAAGTTGTAGAATTGTGTGTTTAGTAAATATTATTTTATACAAGGTCAAGTTGTAGAATTGTATGCTAGAGAAATCTTATACCTAAAATGCTATCTTAAATAATTGATCAAGGTTGTGGAGGTTCCGGTATTCAACAAATGGTGGCAGTTCCATAGGATGCTTCACTATTGAGACTCACCTATTGCACTCCAAGAGGATGAGAAGCCTCAGTTATACAAAGTATGTCAATGGTGGTATTAAGAAGTTATGTCTTAAAAGGACCAAGTGGAAAGCTCAAAAGTGTGGTTAAGAAAAAAGCTAAAAGTGTGAGATTCCATAGTGAAAATGAGTGCTAGTAATGACCATAGAGACAAATATAACAGAGATTCATTTATTGTTATAATATATTATATGTGACCATTAAAGAAGGGTGTTGCAAGTAATATTTCATGTCATCTATCATGTGATTTCTTGGTTATTTATTATATTAATTATTTTTCTACAATGTCTTAATCACAGATGCACTTTTTTAGAATCTAAAAGTGACTTATTTTCTATATTTTTATAATGTTGTGATCAATAATATATTAAATGTGATTTCTCTAAATAATATATTAAATATGATTTGGATATATCATAATGTGATTTATTCAAATTTTTAATAATAATTTAATTTCCAAAATGATTTCCCTCTTCAACATTTCTCATTTTTCATGGGATTTGAACATTTAAAATTTCCTATCTATTCGTCAAAGCGTTGGAAAAACCACAAACCAAACCAAAACTTTCAATTAAAAAGTCTGCATTCCAGTATTGTTTGTGATGTTTTCTGCTAGAAATGCAACTTCATGTTTTGAGAAAGTCACTATATTCTAGTATTGTTTGTGATGATTTCTGCTACAAATGCAACTTCATGTTCGTATTCTCAAAAGAAAAATATATGTGATTTGCATTTCTCGCTTGTCGTAAATTTGTTCCCAAATTATAATTCCAATCAATATAGAGTTCCAATCGATGGTATGCAGAAACTCTTAAAAAACCAAGGTGAAATAGTTTCAAAATTACTCAGCAATTCCATGCTGTCTATATTCCATAGAATTTGCTTCTCATTATTTAGATGGGATAATTTTATTCCCAAACCACTTAGTTAATGAAAATGTTTAGATTTCACAAGAATCAGCATCCATAACCAAGATACAGTCTTCTATTATAATGCAATTAATGATCAAATTACCTGGAAATATCGCTAGTTTACCATGCTGGCTACTACAATTTCAAAGCCCTATACTAACAGAGATCCATATGTATAACTAATAGAGAAATTATCACATATTTATATGCGAAAGCAATTTGGAGTACAAAAATATATGTTAAGCTCCGGAGGGATAGACGCTGCTGCAGAACGCGGTAGGAGGATTGAGATTGCTGTTTCTAACAATGCAAAATCACGAGGTAGAGGGCGGCAATGGTATCAAAGTCCCGTCTTACAGGTCTTGCAAGGTCAAGAAAATACAGCAATGTTAAGAGTGGGGGTGACATTTGCAGATATGGAAGCTCAGGAAAGATAGCGCCCAGGGATTTAAGCTTTAATTCTGGTGCTGATCATAATTGAAGCATGAACGCTTTTCATAACGTGTTTTCTTTTGCACTCTCTAGCTGTTCCGCCAGCCCGGACTAGGATGAGAAACCTATCGTGCTCAATTAATGGTAGAAAATTGTTGAACACCTTTGCCAGATGCTTGAAACGGTTGCAGCTCTCCACTCCCATGTTGTATCTCGGGATGCAAATAACTGAAGGGAAGCTTAATAACATTGAAAAATGTAACCCATTACTCAATTTCATATTTAATCGACCTAAAATACAACTCACTCAATAGATTTTGTCATTCAGATTTTTGGAATATTTCGAAAGCTAGATCTGAATAAGAATAGATAGGTCGGTCAATAAAATATATGTTTTTAGAGTATTTATAACTGAAATAAAATATAAATCAGGAAATATATCTTTTTTATTAGATTTTTGGAATATTTTGAATTATGAATCTAAACAAAAATGGATACAAGTCATTCAATAGATTTGGTTTTTAGATTTTGGGAATATTTCGAAATCTGAATCTAAATAGCTGAAAAAATGATTAATAATATTAAAAAAATAAGCATTACCTAATTTTATGTTTAGTAGATAACTTCTGACTAGAATACAAATCACTTAATAAAATTTGTATGTCTAATTTTATAAATATTTAAAAATATAGATCACAAATTATATTGTACTGGAAGACAATTAAGAAAACACAAAATGTTTATATAATATTTCTTTTTATATATATAAAAGTGAGCTATATTTTGTTTTAAATTTTGTAGAAATTTTTTGAAATCACAATTCAAAATTAGATAAATCTATATTTCATTATTCATTAGAAAAAACAATTTAAACAATAAAAATCCACTTTTCAAAATGATTTTTAATTCACTCTTCAAAATAATTTTTATTACCAAATAAGCAAAAAAAAATCTAATAATTAAACTTTCTAAACATACAATCAAATATGTTTATAAATTTCAATGTATTTTAATTATATCAAATTTCTTTTTTCACTTAAAAAAAATACCATTTACTAAGTCATTATGATTTCACCAAATTCACGAGATTTTCAATGAAGAAAACCCAAAAGTTGATCATTAGTGCTTCGCTTCAACTATCAGTACAAACCAAGGATATCACGCTACACTTCCCTGGGTTCTGTAGGTGCCACATCATGCACTTCAAAAAATCATCTAAAATCGGAGCACATGCAAACAACCGGCACAGCTTGAGTAACATGATCTTGATTCAATACAGTTGCCGCTCACTTTGTTATTATTTTTATTTTGTTGTTTTTCCACCACTTTCTATCTAATATTGGACACCTGTGATAGCGTGACACGGAAGGAACTCTCTGATAGATTCCTTGCTAGCTTTGAACTTTAAAGAAACCCTATTTTTTCTACCTGTGGTTTGCCTTTTACGAAATCATAAAATGCAATACACACATTATGTTACTTGAACTTCAAGAATATGGTAATTACACACTTCAATATTGTATTTAGTAATGCATCCAAGTTCAAGCTCTTTTTGACGTTAAAATTGGAATTGGTAGTTGATTTATCTTTTCCTCTTCAATGAATTTAAGATAAATGGTAAGATCTACCAGTAGTGATTTAGTTATTTTGATGGACAAAGAAATCACAACAGTCTCATGGCATATAAAGTAACTATGCTAACAGATGTAATATTGAATCACATTGAGGTCCAACACTTTCACAGGTTGTAGATGAGTATACTATGGCTCACTTCATAGTCATTTTTCATTAAAAAAAAATTCCCAGTGCTTACCTTAGTTTAAAATCACTAGTTGAATTCTAGGAAAGAAACAATACTATCACTATGCAACAACAAGAATTCCAAAATGTCCTCTGGTGTTGCTATTATTTATTTCCTTAAACTCTCTATTTTATTGTCAATAGATTTTGTCATTCAGATTTTTGGAATATTTTGAAATCTAGATTTAAATAAGAATAGACATAAGTCACTCAATGAATGGATATAAGTCACTCAATGGATATAAGTCTCTCAATAAATAGACATAAGTCACTCAATAAATTTTGTGGAAAATTTATAATTAAAATATAAATTAGTCAATAGATTTTTTCTATCAGATTTTTGAAATATTTTGAACTCCCAATCTAAATAAAAATTGATATAAGTCATTTAATAGATTTGGTTATTAGATTTTGTCAATATTTCGAAATATGAACCCAAATAATTCAAAAGGTGATTAATAATATAAAAAAAGATAAGCATTACCCAATTCTATGTCTAGGTAGGGAACTTCCAACTAAAATACAAATCACTCAATAAAATTTGTATGCCTCATTTTATGAATATTTAGAAATCTAGATCACAAATTATATTGTATAGGAAGACAACTAAAAAAACACAATGTGTTTATAAGATATTTCTATTTGTATATATAAAAATGAGTAATGTAATTATTAGACATTTTAGACTTTTTTAGATTATATTTTGTTCTAAATTTTGTGGAACTTTTTTGGAATCAAATTTAAAGTTATGGAAATCTAAATTTCATTATGTATTAAAAAACCATTTTGTTAAACACACACATGACAAAGAAAAATATGAAAGATAAAACATTAGAATACATTTATTATTAACAAATGATATACATTTATAGTACATGGTGTGACCCTAGTATTAATATTTCAAAAGGTCTCTTGGACTCTTTTGGCTATTCAACTTCCACACTAACTCTTAGAAGATTAAGTGTCCAACAATTTAAACAATAAAAATCCACATTTTTATGAACAATTTTCACTTTCAATTTTTAATAAGGATAAAAAATATATATATAAAACTATAATAAACTCATAGAGAAACAAGTTT
>APFE031591525.1:0-14717 GCA_000404065.3 Pinus taeda
TTCATTGGTCTCTCTCTCTCTCTCTCTCTCTCTCTCTCTGACTCCCCTGTGTTGTCTAAGTGATTGTGTCTTTACAATGTACTTTGGTCATATGTTTTTCTGCTAACACTCGTATGTTGGGGGGCAATCTGTTATAACCAAAAAAATGATCATCTAGCCTAATTTACAAGATGGACCAATGTACACCATGTAAAGCCAATTTTACCACAGTAAAATTGCTTTCACTGTTAGAAATTACCTAATAAACCACCTTTGTTAAGTAATTTATAGTTAAACCCATGAAGAAGAATTAAATAAATCACTGTTTATTTGATTTTCTTCTACGAATAATTAATTAAACCATTTTTTTATTATTATTCCTTGTCAAATTTGAACCAATCTTGAAAATAAATAGATAAATCATTAATTTTCTTATTTTTCTCTAAGAATAATTAAGTAATCACTAATTAATTATTATTCTTTGTTAAATTTGACTAAATCCTTTAAGAATAATTAAATAAATCCTTATTTGTTTATTATTCCTTAACTAATTCCTTGAGATGATAAATAAATCATTTATTTATTTATTATTTCTAAATAAAATTTTAAATACTTTTTCCATCCTAAAAAAATATAATAAAAAATTCCAAGTGGTTATTCCAAGAATGGGATCAATAATATTTTATTATTGCTCATTATTCGAGGATAACTCAATATTTTGTTATAAATAGAATATTTTTTCATTCGTTATTCACTTTTGATTATTTTCATTGTCGCACACTATATTTTTGTTGGGTTTATGCATGCTGAAGACGTTTGAGGATAGCCAAGAACCCATCCCATAGATGGGGACTGGTAACATTTTATCTGTACTTTTCACAAGTGTTATTTTAAAATTATTCTTTACATATATGGTATCCATTGGATTATTGGGGTTATTACTCTTTCTTTCGATGTTTAACTATGATCGTAGCATAGATCAGAATTTTGGCAGGTTTTGCTTCTATCAGTAGCTGCAGATCTACAATTTTTAATAGCCATTCATATTTTTGAGATTCTTTGTCATCCACAATATTAAGTGGGTTCTTTTCATACATCATTGAGAAGAAAACACTACAACATATTGTAAACTAATTTGTATTTAACCTCTAGCACTCTCTTAGTTGTATTTCTTAGGTGGTTTTGGCTAACTAATTCCTCTTAAGGTGTACTTCTTATTATTTTGTTTCCTTGTTTTTGCACATCGCTTTGTGATTTTACCAATCATGGGTTGATCTCATCCTCATTCTCTAGGAATTTCATTTTTCCCCTCGTAATAACACTCCACATTTGACAGCCAGGAGCAAAACACACATAGTGGTAGTCGAGCCCACATACCAGATGGGTCTCCTATCCCAAATGGTGTAAGGTTTGATTGGGACTTCACACTGAGAAGAACCCCTTACTATTAGCATGACATTTTCCCCCATCAATAAGTTGACTATGGTTGATTATTTATACATTGAATGCAAAAGTTAATTATGTTTGACTATGTCACCATGTTGATCAAATCAATTATGTGTTAATATTTATATTAATATATTATTAATGTGTAAATTTATAAATTAATATATTAATGTTACAATTATTATTCATTATTATATGTATTATAAATTCATTAAGGTTTAAATAATATTATTAAGCTTTTAAATTATTAATAAATAATTGGAAATTTAAATATTAATTATTTAACCTTATATTATTATTATATAATATATTAAACCTTTAATATTTAATTATACATCAACATCAACATCATATTATTATTATTATTATTATATATAAAAAGACTATTAAAAAAACAAATTTGCAATTAAACAAGGTCGCATAGCTAGGGTTCGGTGCCGCTTAATTTAATTATTGAACTTTTAAAGGTCTGAAATAACTCTCACATTTAAACGAGGGCTACAAAGTAGCTAATCATGCTTAGTTTAAATATAGCTAAATTGAGTTAAAAATGAATAATGACATACAACTTTATATTAATAAAAATTACAATTAAACTAGCAAGATAATTCATAATTGTTTTCGTGATTATAATTTATTGTACACTTTCCATAACTCACTACAAATGTCCCGTATTGATATACTATGAACATTCTTTTAATTTTTGTTTTTCTTCATTATTAAATTTTTCTAGGGAATGTGTGAAATTTTGACAGATTATTTATCATTAAATTAATTGAACGTTTTTAATTAAAAAGAACTTGAATCTAATGATATTGAATTTATTTCTTTTGCAATAATGTTTTATAATATTATTATTAGTTAATTAATAATTATGTTTTGTATTTGATTTTTCTTTGAATATTAATAATTTATTATTAATTTTATAAATGTTAAGCATTATTATTATTATCATTATATTTTTAATCAATAAAAATAATAACATTAATATAAAATTGCAGAATACTTACGCATATTTAGTAAAATAAAAGATTATTTGTTTAAAACATATTCATTTTAATTTTTAAAAACATAAAAAACATAAAAATATTAAATTATTTAATATTGATGCATGCAAATTTGACAATACCTCAATTTAATTAATCATAAAACAATTGGGCTCTTTTTCCACTGCATTGAAAAACGTGAAACAAAAAAACAGACTTCACACAACACAAGTCTTATATTCACATGGGAGGCTTTTTATACAAAAGTGAATCGAAATTCATTGTTTAATAAGGTACGTTGTATTAAGTGATGTGACTTTTGTAGATCCAAAGCTATTCGCAATAACATATTAAATTGGATAGCCAATTAAATTAATAAAAAATTGGTTAAATTATTTTTAAAAAATAATAAATTTGGATTGTTGAATTTAAGTTTATGTGATCCATAAGTTTAATGAGAAGATTTTTTTGCAGAGATTACATTATAGTATTTTTGTCGACGCGTTTCGAACCAACAAGTGTGGTTCATCGTCAGGACAAGTTGAAGAACCAGATCATGGCTACGGTTTAAATAGGAGAGAGCAGATATTCCAACGGCTATATTTGACTAGGAAACAACTATTTTGACAAAGAAACGGTTTGGGAAAAAACCAGGATGATGGAGGAATCTCTGCATCTCTTGAGAAAGGCTAGATCTAATTTCAACTTTGAAACCTGCAAGCATGCCCATTCAAAATGATGAACCTTGGATACGATGGCTCTTCCGTGCAGGGATTCAATTGTTGAATTTAAGCTTCTGTGATCCATAAGTTTAATGAGAATATTTTTCAGTGAAGATCACATTATAGCATTTTTGTTGACGTGTTTCGAACCAACGAGTGTGGTTCATTGTGAGGACAAGCTGAAGAACCAGATCATGGCTACAGTTTACATAGGGAGAGCAAATATTCCAACAGCTATATTTGATTAGGAAACAACTATTTTGACAAAGAAATAGTGTGGGAAAAAACTGGGATGATGGAGGAATCTCTACATCTCTTGAGAAATGCCAGATCTGATTTCAACTTTGAAACCTACAAGCATGCCCGTTCAAAATGATGAACCTTGAAAGCGATGGCTCTTCCGTGCAAGGATTCAATTGTTGAATTTAAGCTTCTGTGATCCATAAGTTTAATGAGAAGAGTTTTCGACGGAGATCACATTATAGTATTTTTGTCGACGTGTTTTGAACCAACGAGTGTGGTTCATCGTGAGGACAAGTTGAAGAATTTATAAATAATGATAAAGAAATCATTTATTTATTTATTATTTCTAAATAAAAGTTTAAATACTTTTTCCCTCCTAAAAAATATAATAAAAAATTCCAAGTGGTTATTCCAAGAATGAGATCAATAATATTTTATTATTGCTCATTATTCGAGGATAACTCAATATTTTGTTATAAATAGAAGAGTTTTTCATTCATTATTCACTTTCGATTATTTTCATTGTTGCACACATTGTTGTAACTCTGATTATTTTCATTGTCACACACCATATTTTTGTTGGGTTTATGCATTATAGAGGAGAGAGACTCTACACAAGTTGAAGATGTTTGAGGATAGTCAAGAACCCATCCCATAGATGGGGACTGGTAACATTTTATATGTTCTCTTCACAGGTTTTATTATAAAATTATTCTTTACATATATGGTTTTCATTGGATGATTGGGGTTATTACTCTTTCTTTCACTGTTTAACTATGATTGTAGCATAGATCAGAATTTTGGCACGTTTTGTTTCTATTAGTAGCTGCAGATTTACAATCTTTAACAGTGATTCATATTTTTGAGATTGTTTGTCATCCACAATATTAAGTTGGTTCTTTTCGTACATCATTGAGAAGAAAACACTACGATATATTGTAAACTAATTTGTATTTAACCTCTAGCACTCACTTAATTATCTGTCTCACATGGTTTTGGCTAACTAATTTCTCTTAAGGTGTACTTCTTATTATTTTGTTTTCTTGTTTTTGCACATCGCTTTGTGATTTTATTAATGGTGGGTTGATCTCATCCCCATTCTCTAGGAATTTCATTTTTGCCCTCTCAATAACACTCCACATTTGACAGCCAAGATCAAAACACACATAATGGTAGTTGAGCCCACATACCGGATGGGTCTCCTATCCCAAATGGTGTAAGGTTTGATTGGGACTTCACACTAAGAAGAACCCCTTACTATTAGCAGGGCATTTTCCCCCATCAATAGGTTGACTATGGTTGACTATTTATACATTGAATGCAAAAGTTAATTATGTTTGACTATGTCATCATGTTGATCAAATCAATTGTGTTAATATTTAGATTAATATATTATTAATGTGTAAATTTATAAATTAATATATTAACGTACAATTCTTTTATATTTTATTATTACAAAGTTCATTTAGGTTTTAATATATTATTAAGCTAATATTTATTAATAAATGGATTGAATAATATTAATCAATTAACTATTATTATTGTATATAAATACTATTAAACTTTAATTATATTATAAACATTAACATAAATAATATTAATAATAATAATATTATTATTATTATTAGTATAAAAGACTTTAATAAAAACAAATTTGCAATTAAACAAGTTCGCATAGCTAGTGTTCCCTGCCACTTAGTGTAATTATTGAACTTTGAAAGGTCTGAAACAACTCTCACATTTAAACAAGGGCTACAAAGTAGCTAATCGTGCTTAGTTTAAGTATAGCTAAATTGAGTTAAAAATGGATAATGCCATACAACTTTACATTAATAAAAATTACAATTAAACTAGCAAGATAATTCATGATTGTTTTTGTGATTATAATTTATTGTACACTTTCCATAACTCACTACAAAAGGTTCTCCACATATTTGATATACATAATGACATATCTTTCGAATTTTGTTTTTTTTTTCATTATTAAATTTTGTTTATAGGAATGGTGTTAAATTTGACACATAATTATGTTCATTAAATAAATTGAGTTTTTAATTAAAATTACTTGAAAATGATATTAATATTTATTAATGATATTGAATATTTATTTTACTTTGCATAATATTTTATATATTATTTTTATACTTATTATATTAGTTTTCTGTTGATTTTTTTTTTATATATTAATCATTTATATTAATTTTTATAATTATAAAAGCATATTATTATTATCAAATTAATTTAAACAAATATGTAAAATTTGTCAGGGTGAAAGTTTTAAATATAAAAATAATCAATTAAATAAAATACTCCATTATAAAATGGTATATACTTACAATATTTTCAGAAAATAAAAAATTTAATTAAAACTTTTATTTAAATTTTTAAAAACTTAAAAATATTAATTATTTAATATTGATGCATCCAAATTTGACCATACCTCAATTTAAATAATCATAAAACAATTGGGCTCCTTTTCCACTGCATTGAAAAACGTGAAACAAAAACACAACTTCGTACAACACAAGTCTTATATTCACATGGGAGTTTTTTTTTTTCACAAAAGTGAATCGAAATTCGTTGTTTAATAAGGTACGTTGTATTAAGTGATGTGACTTTTGTATTCAAATCTTTGTGAATCACGAAGCTATCTGCAATAAAATATTAAATTGATAGCCAATTAAATTAATAGAAAATTAGTTAAGTTATTTTTAAAAAATAATAAATTTGGATTGTTGAATTTAAGCTTCTGTGATCCATAAGTTTAATGAAAAGATTTTTTAGGGGATCACATTATAGTATTTTTGTCAACGTGTTTTGAACTAACGAATGTGGTTCATTGTGAGGACAAGTTGAAGAACTAGATCATGGGTACAGTTTAAATAGGGAGAAAATATATTTCAACAGCGATATTTGACTAGGAAACAACTATTTTAACAAAGAAATGGTTTGGGCAAAAATGGGGACGATGGAGGAATCTTTGCATCTCTTGAGAAAGGCCAGATCTGATTTCAACTTTGAAACCTGCAAGCTTGCCCGTTCAAAATGATGAACCTTGGGTGTGATGGCTCTTCCGTGCAGGGATTCAATTGTTGAATTTAAGCTTCTGCGATCCATAAGTTTAATGAAAAGATTTTTCGGCAGAGATCACATTAGAGTATTTTTGTCGACGCGTTTCGAACCAACGAGTGTGGTTCATCGTCAGGACAAGTTGAAAGCCCAGATCATGGCTACAGTTTAAATAGGGAGAGCAGATATTCCAATGGCTATATTTGACTAGGAAACAACTATTTTAACAAAGAAACAGTGTGGGCAAAAACCAGGATGATGGAGGAACCTCTGCATCTCTTGAGAAAGGACAAATCTGATTTCAACTTTGAAATCTTCAAGCATGCACGTTCAAAATGATGAACCTTGGATGCGATGGCTCTTCTGTGCAGGGATTCAATTGTTGAATTTAAGCTTCTGCGATCCATAAGTTTAATGAGAAGATTTTTCGGCGGAGATCACATTATAGTATTTTTGTCGATGCGTTTCAAACCAACGAGCGTGGTTCATCATCAGGACAAGTTGAAGAACCAGATCATGGCTATAGTTTAAATAGGGAGAACAGATATTCCAAGAGCTATATTTGACTAAGAAACAACTATTTTGACAAAGAAACAGTCTGGGCAAAAACCGGGAAGATGGAGGAATCTCTGCATCTCTTAAGAAAGGCCAAATCTAATTTCAACTTTGAAACCTGCAAGCGTGGCCGTTCAAAATGATGAACCCTGGATGCGAGGGCTCTTCTGTGCCGGGATTCAATTGTTAAATTTAAGCCTCTGTGATCCATAAGTTTAATGAGAAGATTTTTCGGCGGAGATCACATTATAGTATTTTTGTCGATGTGTTTCGAACCAACGAGTGTGGTTCATCGTCAAGACAAGTTGAAGAACCAGATCATGGCTACAGTTTAAATAGGGAGAGCAGATATTCCAACGGCTATATTTGACTAGGAAACAACTATCTTGATAAAGAACCGTTCTGGGCAAAAACCGGGATGATGGAGGAATCTTTGCATCTCTTGAGAAAGCCCAGATCTGATTTCAACTTTGAAACTTGCAAGCATGCCCGTTCAAAATGATGAACCTTGGATGCGATGGCTCTTCCGTGCAAGGATTCAATTGTTGAATTTAAGCTTCTGTGATCCATAAGTTTAATGAGAAGATTTTTCGGTAGAGATCACATTATAGTATTTTTGTCGACGCGTTTCAAACCGACGAGTGTGGTTCATCGTCAGGACAAGTTGAAGAACCAGAACATGGCTACAGTTTAAATAGGGAGAACATAGATTCCAACGGCTATATTTGACTAGGAAACAACTATTTTGACAAATAAACGGTCTAGGCAAAAACTGGGATGATGGAGGAATCTCTGCATCTCTTGAGAAATATAGCCATTGGAATATCTACTCTCCCTATTTAAACTGTAGCCATGATCTGGGTCTTCAACTTGCCGTGATGATGAACCACACTCATTGGTTCGAAATGCGTCAACAAAAATACTATAATGTGATCTCCGCCGCAAAATATTCTCATTAAATAAACTTGGATTTTTAATGTTGAATTTTTAAAATTTTATAAATATTTTTGGTCAAATTCAAAATAATATGATGGATTTGACCAAAAACCCAATATATAATCTTGCCAAACAACATGAACAGTAAGAAAATAATAAATATTTTTTTGATTTTTTTTTTTAATTTACATAATATTTTTAATATTATATATATATATAATTAATATAATTTTCAATATTTAATATTTTCAAATATTTATAAATTATTTGTGTAGTCTAATTTCAATTTAGCAAACTTACCCAAAATTTGACCAACTTTTAAATGATTCACTATTCTATCTTCTAAGTAGTTGTGTATTGTATATAATCGTCGTTCATTTATTTTGTCATAACTCCCATTGTATGGGGCGGTAATATCTTTATCTAATTTGAAATTTTTATTAATCTTAGTATTATTATTTAAACCATTATGTTCTAAATTTTATTATTAAATAATAATATTAAACATAATATTAATAAACCTAATATTATTACACTTAATATTAAACATAATATTTTTTTTTAAAATGGTTATAAATTTTCTAGTGAAACGATCTAATTGAAAGGCTAGAACCTTTTACATCTTGAACAAAAATTACTTCCACAAACTTCAAAATAGTCCAAAAAGAGCTACGTCCTATTTCTTGTTGTCTACGTACTTTATAACATCCTTGAGGTCTCTTATAGGACCTCTCGAAGGCTCCTAATATATCTATATATTTGCATAAAATATCAAAACTATAAAGAGAAACATAACCGACGACATTTCCTTCAATTCCATAATTTTCTCTAGAAGCGGAATTTGCATGCTCATACTCTATTTAGGAGGGAGAAGTGTGTAATCCTTCATTCCCATCGGCGTTTTCCTCCTCCTGTAGCTCTTAAAATTGATCCCGGTGCACCACGAACTACTTAGGAGCTTCAAAACTCATCCCATTTTCCTTTGAGTCTGACGAAATGTCTAGTTGACCCATCTTGAAATTTAGCCTGTCCACGACTACCTCCAATCGCTCTATTTTTGTTTCAAACAAGTTGATCTTCTAGGAAAGCAAAGCGAAATGAGCTCATGCTTCTCTCAATATCATTTCTCCATGGTTAGAGATTAGACTGATAATCATTAGGGGAATTTTGAGATCTAAAATGGGCCTCCTAATAAAAATGTACAACCAAAATAAACTGTATAAGAACCAATATGATTCAAGATGATGATGTCAACCATGGGGGATGATTCACCTTTTTTGGAGTAAAAAGATAAAAATATTAAAAATTAATAAAATAATAAATCTATGTTTTCAACTCGTATTTTCAGCTTATCTCCCTAAGGGTTCTTCTCTATGGACCCTACTATATGAAAAATGAGAAGAAAAAACGTGATTGCAATCACGTTTTTCATGTATTTCTCATTTTTCATATAGTAAGGTCCATGAAAATTATGCAACATGGGTACTTCTTGGATGAGGAATCAAATTTTGCATCCAACGAGTGTTTCCACTCGAAATTTGAGTAAACCCATAGGGAGATATGTTGAAAATATGGTTGAAAAAAATAGTTTTTTTCTTTTTTCCCTCTAAAATTTGATGATGTAATCTAATCTTATTTTATTATATCTACTATTATTTTATAATTTCCTTAGGAGGCCCATTTTAGACCTCAAAATTCCCCTAATGGAAATATACTGAAATCGTCAATTGGGCCAAACAATAGGAATCCTTATGTCTATCACCATATTGTTGCTCCATTCAATGAATCATTCCACAGTCAATTTCTCCTACATTTTGCGATAAACACCAAAATGGGTTCCTTGTATTCTCATCCCAGCTCATCACTCTCTTATAAGTCCCCTTGATTTCCTTCCTCGAATTGACATTCTCTAGAGCACTCACTATGTAGAATTTATGTTCGATCATACACCAGACAATGAGATCCAATACCTTCAACTTGATTCTGCAAGATATGACTTACACCATTAAACTTTTAGATTGCAAGTGTGTTTGTGCACTAGGAAGTAATATATGTCAATTCCAAACTTCCTTCTAAATTTAATATCTAAATGGATCGTCCTCCACCTATCCATCATTATCTCTTGAAAAACATGATGTAGCCAAGTGTGATCGCACTCACCAACCTCAATGTGTGTCAGCAATGACCAGAATGAATTGCATGTTGTGGGAATTAATGAAAGTATAAGATAGTATTTTTCAAAAAGGCCCTGAATGTCCCATCCTATTAATCCACCCATGATTCTTATTAATAATTTCATAACATAAACTTCCATATAGTTTATTATGGAAATGGGTTTATAAAGGTCCTCTTATTATCCATCAGCACCATCTGTTTCTCTAGGCATAAACCCTTATTTGCTAAGGCATCTGCAACCATATTAAGATGCCTTTTGACATGAAAAAGATCATTTTTTCAAATTTTGTGAGTTGTAGGCTTATTCTAAAAATAATAAGAGCTTGAATTGGATCAGAGGCTTCTTGGAGCTTACACAACTTTTGAATTACAACAATCGAATCTCCAAAGAACATTAGATGATGAATTCCCCTTGAGCTTGCTAAGTTTATTCTAAAAATAATAAGAGCTTGAATTGGATCAGAGGCTTCTTGGAGCTTACACAACTTTTGAATTACAACAATCGAATCTCCAAAGAACATTAGATGATGAATTCCCCTTGAGCTTTCTAAGTTTAGTCCCTGCCATAAAGCCAAAAAGTCATCCTAGTTGTATTGAAATCTGCAATCCCCAAGCGTATTGAATCTCCCTTTCTTCATCAGGGCAAAAAATTACCCTTCCTGCTCCTACCTCTGAGAATATTAAACATAATATTAAAAAACTAAACCTAATATTAATATAACCTAAAACCTAAACTTAGAACCTAATATTAAAATGTTGAATATAGTTACAAATCATTATTGAATTCCCTAAAGTGTATAAACATTGTGAGAGTTTTCTTCCTAGTTATAATTATTAGAAATTCATTATTAATCTAATAAATACACACTTCCTAAGGTTAACAATGTGACTTCGTGAAATTTCATATTTAACCCTGATATTGTATAAAACTCAAGTGATTCAAATCTAATGATTTTTGAGACTTAAAACTGAATGGAGTATAGTACTTCTTCTTTGGTCTGAGATCTTATACTAGGCATTGCACATTTTATGATCTACACATTTTTCAGGGGCAAATTAATACCATAAAAGAATAAATCACCCGCATTATAAGTGTATCATCACCTCCTAAAAGCTGATAATATTTGTTGGAAAAGTTCATTATGGTTTGAATACTAATCTTAACCCCATGCTTTATTCTTAAACATATTGTTGCTATAATCAATCTAATATCTAAAATTAGATACCTCTAAAATACTTTAGGATACTAGTGGATTGATCCTTGCATTGAAGTTTGTTTTCTTTACAACTTCTAAGGGAATGAAAAAATCCTTAAGGGTTGGAACGCATCACTAATTCATCTCAATGTCCATTATTTCTGAATCTCATGTCAAGGGTCCAACATCATGATTTCAGATTGAAATATTTTCTCATAACGATATGACGATTAGTTTTTATTTCTTGAATGCCCACATATGCATCTTCTTGCTTTGTGATATAGTATTTGTTGGGTAGAGTATTTTTACAACATTCTATATTTTTTGACTGATAAATAAATGTGAAAAAAGAGAAACAAATAATTTAATGTGGAATGTCAATGATATTCTAATGTGTTTCATTGGCATGGACTATTGTTCTAATATTTTAATTATATCATTGGCTCTAATATCATTTTCTATGTTCCATGATCTTATATAATTTCAACTACACTTGAGACATACATTTAAATGTGAATAACTCTGGTTTAAATACAAAATCAAGAGTGAAATATTTATGATTAACCTTAATATTGCAACAAGAGTGTTACAACTCCCAAGGCTACCAGCGTTACTTATCAACTCGGGGTTTGTACAAATTTAAGAGGTGGCAGTGCTATATGCACAATAGGATAAGCTCTACTCAAGTCACTCTGAAGGAATGGACTGGACCAAGGTATATAGATACCACTCTATCAACTAAATCTAGATTTTCAAGGAAAGAAACTACATGAAAGGAAAGTTCTAATCTATTTGTAGAAATGGAAATGCTACTTTTGAAAAAATGTTAAAGTTTACCTACTTGCGGAACTATAAAGGCTACACTACTTCCAGAAATGTAAAGGTTTCACTACTTGAAAAATATACATATAATCTATTTGCAAATTGTAAATATTGCATGAAAAGGAAACCTAGTCTATTCACAAAAAATGGCAATTCTTGAAATAGAAACCCTAGCTTAAGAAGCATAAAACATAGAAAGAAATTCTAATCTAACTTGCATAAAGCAAAGAGCATGAAATGAAACTTTAATGATTGCATTCAAGAGATATTATATCCTAGCAATAGAGTTCATTAGGTGCTTCATAAAGTAATCATGAGAAATCATCATTATGTTATTCAATTTATGAAACTATCTACTAACCCTAATTGCTAAAGTGAGTTACAGTGGTAGAGAGGAAAGGTCTTAATTGGTCTTTGGTCTTCCTGAATCATGGTTTTAGAGCATAAGGAACATTATTCAGGGCTAGGAGGAAAAAATCAAGCTTCAAGGACAATTTGGGTCAAGTTTGGAGGGCTTCTACACGGTGCTACAGGATTGGTATAAGATGCCACAAGATTTCCCTATTTTGCTACAGGATTGAATCTGTGAGCATTCTGAGGCTGACAAAGGTGATATGAAGGTGGTAAAGTGTAGTGGAAGGTAGGAGAAGGTTGTATTTTTCCCTTTCCAAGCTTATTACCCTTTAGGGGCCCATCTTGTACAAGGAACAATGCACATTGTGGCCTTTAACAAACCAAAAATGTACTCTTGGTGAACAGTATTTTGGAGGATTTTTTTGGTAGAAAGAAGGAGATGGCCATATGATAATGAGTGTAAATGACAATGTTAACCTTGTAAATCAGCAGTAGTATCTACACACCAGAAAAAGTCACTCAGTTTTTCCAAACAATTGGAGCATGTTAAAAATGTAAATTGCAAAAAATTGAAATGACAAAGAAAGGATGAGTTGAATTTTATTTGAACTCTAACTATTTCATTAAAAGACAACCTATCTTAAAATCTTCACAAGGTATTCATCCATAAGGGCCTATTATTCCTATTCTTAAAGAAAAATTCTAAACCAATCACAATATACAGAAACTACATATGCAAAAATAAGATTATTCTTACATCTAACAACTGCAAAAGAAAGTAACGATATATTTTTGGCTTTCCAACACAATTTCCTCAACCATACTTCCCACAAGAGAGGTGGTAGTTAGACCTACACAAGAAAATTTCATAAACAAATTCTACTAAGAAAGGAAGAAAATTCTACTAGGAAAGAGAATGCATAAGTAAAATATACATGAGAGAGACTAGAACCTAAAGGTTGGTCCCTAACCCAAGGGGAATCAACCCTCTAAAAAAAGCTCAAGTTCAAGATAATAGAAGATTTCCCATTAACATAAAATAGTACTCATGTATATGACAAAGGAATGAAAATGACAAGTTCAAGCTCCTAGCTCTTAGTAGTCTCTATCTTCTCCAAAAGTTTGAGTCCTTTTGAGCCCTTAGGATTCCTTATTTATACAAAAATAACTAAGGGGAAGCCTCCTTGGAAAGTAGGTTGCTTCCCTTCAAAATCCTTAGAATGGTGGATCTAGATCCCCGAGATCCTTGCAATCCTTGAGTGCATAAGCTATTAGCGGATATTTGAAATGTGGGTGAGTAAATACAGGGAAAAAGTCAAGTTGTAGGTGAGTAATTGTAGAGGAAAAGCCTCCCACATCTCCTCCAATTGCTTCCAATGTATCTCGGCATAGTAAATGTGTTGAAAATAACAACAAGAAATGTTAAAAACATCATCAAGAAAAATCCTAATTTAATTTTGTCCTTGAATTAAATTGGGAAAAAATTGTAATTCCACATCTCATGACAACTTGTAATAGTTAACTAAGTTAATTTCACTTATTTATTTTAGTTAATTCGAGTTGATGATCTAACTAGAGTCATGTAGAGTGTCTCCTACGATTAGGAGCACTAGTTGAGTTTATTTTGAGTTGTAATTATTTAATTCAATTTAAATAAGATAAAGTCAGTTAAACTAGTTCCAAACGATGGAGGAACTGCGGAAGGTCCAGTAGTGGTGTGCATCCTACAGTAGTGGGTTGTAACCTGCAGTAGTGGGGTGCAACCTGCAACAGTGGGGTGTAACCTTTAGTAGTTGGGGGTAAGGTACAATAGTGGGGTGTAACCTGCGGTAGTGGGGTGTAACCTGTAATTGAGAGTGGTGTTGCTTGATGTACAGTGTGGTGTTTTCTGTCAAAAAGTGGGGTGTAACTTGCAATAGTGGGGTGTAACTTGAAGTAGAGTGTGGTGTTGCCTACAGTGATCAACCAGTAAAGTGAAGATTCACTCTTAATTAACTCATGCATGTCAGATCAGAGAAAGACCTAGTTGAGATTGGTTTAGGGACAATGTACTGTCGATTGTAAAATCATCTAAATTAAAAAGATGGTGCATGCAGATAGAAAAAGGCCTAAAGTATTGAAATATGGCAACAAGAATATTCCAATTTATTTTTTCGTTGAATTAAAATCGAATTTAGTCTTAACAGCTACTTGGAAATAATTAATTAATTTATTTTAAATTAATTAGTTGGAGA
>APFE031591525.1:31150-43478 GCA_000404065.3 Pinus taeda
AAGAGATCATCATTCTCCAAGTGGAAGCAGGAACTATCAGAGAGAAGACACTAATCAAGACCCCAGAAGATGACTCACCTCCATATAATCATCTATATATGGATCCCTCATCACAGAGATCTAGAGGCTGGAATTTTGTATGTTATAGAGAAGTGTTGTTGGTTTTCTGGTGTATATTCATAGTGTTCGGTGATCTAAGCTTTGCTTGAGGTGAAGAAGGGATTTCTAGCTGGAGGATGATGCTGGGTTAGAACATATGGTTGTAATCCTCTTGCTACTTTTCATCTTAATAAAGCTATTCTAGTTTCCTCCATATTCTTGTGTACTTGTTTATATATGCATTTGTATGGTTAACACACATCTGGTCCTGTGTTATTTATGAATATAGATCTTTGTTCTTCGATAGTAGTATGTTGCTGTGATTCCACAGGTGCTCTTTGAAGCTAGGCAGACAAAGAAGAAGTAGCAAAGCTCTATCAGGAAGGAGAGGAAATCAAGCGCAAGACTAAGGTTGGTCTCCTTGGTCCCCCTCTTGTCTATTTTCATAAAGGAAAATGAAAGTAGACTTTACTTGTTTGTTTCTAAGATAGCCACCCATCTTAGTGGGAACAACAACATCCGAGTGGACATTATTCCCGGTAACAATAGGGGCTCATTAGTCTACTTATATATCATCATTTTTGCTTATTCAATCCTTGCCTTGTCATGGGTCAACCAAGAGGCTAATGCCATCAGTTTCACATCCCCCATCCTATAATTTTGATCCCATAAGTTCATGTTAGGCAATATGATTTTTTGCACGTAAACCTTTGCCATCTTAGATAAATCTTACACACTAGCCTTGTGACAAAATTTAATAAAATGCTTGTATTGTTGGAAGGGCAGTGAACCATATTGTGCTAGAGTTTTGATTTTAAATTAAAGCCAGTTCCCTTTGAGGAACATAGCATATATTTTGAGGGATTTATGCATTGGGTACCCCCATGGCAAAGCTTTCCATGGTGGTAAGTTGTCCTTCTTTCTCCTGCAACTGCTCTTTTAGTCTCTTGTTTTCCATTTGCAATTTTCCCCTAAGAGTTGACTCTCTCAGTCTCAAATCAACCATTTCTTCACCCATCTTCTTCATTTTCTCTTCCATGAGGCCCACATCCTCAACTCCCTCAGATTTAGCAATTTACATTCATTGGTGGGTTCAACTTCATTCTTTTTCTAGCTCAATGAGGATAGGAACTACGAATTTGGTGGGTATGATTTGTCCTTTTTCATAAAATTTATAGTAGGACCCAAGATATGGTTGAGGATCAGGCTCTTGTAGCTCCTGTGGTCCTTTTCTTCCCTTCTAAGGTGTTGTTTTACTTTCTTGTAGCATATTCTCTTCTTCCTATAGCACTGCCCTACTTTCTTGTAGCATAGTAGTTTCTTCTTTTAGTTATTTTATCTTAGCTCCCCTGGTGTTTGGCCTTCTTGGTGAGGTTTGGGGCTTCTTTCCTTTAGTTGTGAGGGAGGTCACCTCTTCAATTTTCCTTTTACCCTCTCTAGCTCTCCCTCTTGGTGACTAGTTGATCCTTCAATGTTGATTGGGGTATTTGTTGGAGGCTGAGGCTTCCCTTGTCTGAGTCTACTACTACTCATCTTGAAGTACAAGGAACCTTGTTTGGGATTTGATCTTTAAAAGTGTATTAAGGGATGCCAATGTGGTAGCCACCTCTTGTTTAGTTTTTCCTTCTAAAAGGCTTACTTCTTGTTTTATTTTCTCTTCTTTTGAGGCCTAGCAGGTTCCCCAAGTTTTTCTTTCTATGTCTCTAGTTTTTGTCTTCTTTATCTTCTTCAACTTATTCTCCCTTTTCTTCCTCCTTCTCCTCTCCATCATATTCTTTAACAAAGCTATGTTTTATGGCCTCTTCATGTTCTACCAGAGCTTGGGCTTGAGTTTCATTGAATTCCTCCCTGTCCATGTCCACAAGTTCTACCCATGACACAAGGTCCTTGATATGACTCAAATCATCCATGAAAATGAACCTTATGTGTCCATGATGAGCAATAAAGTGATGCTTCCCTTCTATCACTCTTTGGCTCATTCCCACTATGGACTAAAGGAGTAAATGGGTAATATAAGTTTGATTGGGATAGGAAATTCAATCTAGAACCTTGTCTCATAAAGTAGACTAAACTGATAGGCATAAATAACACTGAGCCTCCCCTCATAAGATATGTATTTTAAGGTGTTGTAGCCTAATTCATCCCATGATTAAGGTAGGATTTCCCTTCTAACTCCATTCTTATCCTCAATTAGTTTCTCTTTAGGGAGGAAGAAATTATTCTTAGTTGTGATGGCTTCTATTCTATCCTCCTTTCCCCACCTAACTCCTATAACTAATGTGGTCACCCTTCTAATGACTTCTGCGTTTAAATGGATGACAAGTCATGTCAGAATGGTGTTGCCACTATCTTCCCCTTGAGGTTGGAGGACCATGAAAAATTCATGGGTAATTTCATCATCATATCTCTTAATTCTCTCAAATAACTCCATCTATTGGTGGTTTTTTAAGATTCCCTTGACAAGAAGGCGTTGATGGATTATTTTTGAGTTTGTGGATTCCCTCCTATTGAAGTCTCCTCCGATGTTTTCTTTTGTGGCTTTATCTAGATTTTTTCAAGGAATAGGCTTTTGTTAATGATCAATTTTTAAGTAGCATAGGGTTTCAAAATAGAGATGAGAGAAATGGTATTCTTCTTCTGATATGTGGTAGGAAAATTATATGCCAAATTAAAAACAAATTTACCCTTGTACTAGCATGCTTTCCACACAATAAAAGAACAGGGTTGGAAAATGTCCAATTTTTAGGAGTTTGCTACATGATGCTTCTAGAGACAGAAATTAACAAATTTCTCCAAATTTTTGTGCATGGAAGGTGAGGAAAATTCACTACTTAACCCTCCCTTTGAGACTCCATGTATTTTGGGTTTTCGAGGAAAATTTACACAAAATTGATCCCTTTTCCACCTCTCTAGCCAATCCTGTAGCACCTATTTCGTATCATGTAGCATTAAACGCAGATCTTGTAGCATTGAAACCAAATCCTATAGCAACTAGTATGGCCCTATAACACCTTTTTAGTAGTATTTTGAACCCTTGGTCATAATTATCTTGACTCTTGATAATGCGATGGGCCTCTCTTCATATTTTTGGAATGAATCTCTTAGTACAAGTGAGGCTTGAACCTACTTTTTATCCCTTTTTATGGTTTCATGGTGGGCTTGGCTCACTATGTTAGCTAGCCCCCACCTTCAATATTGGTAACCTACTCATAGACCCATTGGCCCATGCCTAGAAATCAACACCTTCTTTTCTTTTTGTCATTTTCTCCACATTAGATGAGAAAGAGAGTTATTCTTCACTCAATTGTTTAAGGATGGCCAAGATTGCTGGCCACCTTCAATGTACAAAAACCTTGTTCCTCATGCATTGCAAACATTTTCGAACTATTATACGCGTAAAGGAAGAAGTGAGGATTTTCATACCCATCCCTACCCGAGGGTCTCTCACATTGTATTGAATGCTTGATGTTTTAATGCTGCTTCATAAATATTGGTTGATCTACTAGATTCTCAAGGTGTCATCTTCCCATGCTTGTTTCTCCATGCATTGGCTCTACCTTTATTTATTTATTTATTTATTTATTTATATGTGCTTGATTGATCGAGACTTTTTAACATGGGTTCTATAGATGGTGGATCAAGTGTTATTGTTGAAGAGGAACAATGATCCTATAGGGTTTTTGTAGATTACTCCATGATTGTATTTCTTCCTATAACAGCCACACCGACCCCTCTATGACCACAATATCCTTCATATGAGCCTTCCAAAAACACTATTAATTCATTTTCATTCTAGGGAAAAGTATCAAAAGCCTTGGTTGTGGTGAATGTAATGAAAGACGGGGTGAAAATGGGGATTTTTAATTGGTAGTGATGAATATTTGGGTCGAAAAAAAGGCTAAATGTTGTGGAGGATGGATGGCGATGGTGTGGTAGACCCCTCCTCTTGTTCCTCTATGAAAAACATAAGATATGAACCCTTTTTCTATTTCATATTTTAGATTTCTGTGACCATTATCGTTTTGCTGCAAACAGGTTTCCAGATCCATCCCATTCACAATTATTTGTAATCATCATTTTGAACCAACAACTGTGGTTCATCTTCCTTTTTTATGTTAATCAAAATCCTATATAAAATATGGAAAATCCTATGTCACTTTAGGAAAATCCTAGAGCACTCCATGGTTGAGGAAGATTTGAATGATATAGATGACCTGGTGATGGAGAAACTTGGGAAAGGTAGTGAAATGATGGAAGATATCCAAAGAGCTAGATTGGTAGATCGAAAAGTGGAGTTTTGAAGTTGCATTCTTTGTTTGTTGTCCTATCTAGGAATTGATTGGCACCCTACTAAAAAACATGTTAGCAACAATGATGTAAGGGTTCCCTTTTCTTTCCTTTGTTCATTTTCTTATTTTTTCTTTTTTCTCTCTCATTTTTTTAGACTTGTAGGCTGCCTTAAAGGAGGTTTTCAGCTTGCGGGACTGCCCCAGGTTCCTCCAAGGAAATTTTCACATACAAATATTTTCATTATTTTTTTTTTTTTTTTTTTTACCATTGGACTGCCTCATAGAGGTTTTCAGTCTTAGAGTTTTCTGTAGGTGCCTCATGGAGGTTTTCACCTAGGCTTCTTATTCCTTCTTCTTTTCTTATTTTTTCTTTTCCTCTTCTATTAATTAGAGTTTGGATTAATTGAGATTTGTGAGAACCCCAATCACATTCAAATCCTTCCTTATTTAGTTGGTAAACTCCTCCTTTAATGGATGTATTTTGTAGATTTTTAATTAGTAGCCATTGAATAAAAGTGGAATTCCTTCTTCATCAATTGTTCTAATCTGGACAGAGCCATTTTCATGAAAATTTTCCACTAGATAAGGGCCTAACCATCTTGTCATCATCTTTCCCTTGAATTACTTTAATCTTAGGTCATATAACATGGCCCAATCACCCTCTTAGAAGGTCCTTTCTTTGATGTTTTTGTCATGCCAAATTTTCCTCTGTAATTAGAAAACCTCAATATGCATGAGGGCCTGCAATCTAAGTTTATCAAGAGCATTGAGTTGTTGCAACCTCTCTTGTTGAGAATTGTGATATCCAAATTCAATTGTGTTTCCATTATTAGGATGTTGTATTTAAACTCAATGGACAACAATGCGTTCTTTCCATAAACCAACTCAAAGGGAGTGAACCTAGTGGTGGTTTTCTAGGTGGTCGTATAGGTCCAAGTGGCCTCTACGAGATTGAATGCCCAATCATTCTTGATGTGGATAACAAATTTAGTCAAGATGTTCTCCAAAGCTTTGTTTTTAACCTCCACCTTCTCATTTTCCTGAGAATGATATGCAGTGGAATTTTTGTGACTTATATGATGTTGCTCCATGATTCCCTCAATCCAATTTGAAGTAAACTAAGTCCCTTGATCAGTGACCAATTCCCTTGGGAATCCAAGCTTGTAAAATATGTTTTCCCATAGAAACATTGCCACCTTATCCTATGACGATGTGTTTGCTTCCTTTACTTCAGCTCACTTTTTCATATAATCAATGCACACAATGATGTATCTCTTTTGTTTGGATGGTGGATCAATTGGTCTAATGAAATCCATATCCCACTTCTGAAATGATTCAAGAGTCACTTGATGTCGCAGGTTCATTTCATCCTTTGGTGTAGGCTTGCACATTCTTTGGCACTCATGACATTTGGTAGTGTATCCCCTAGCATATTGGTGTAGAATGGACCAGTATTAGCTAGCTTGGAGAATTTTTAAAGTTTTCCTCTTGGAAGCAAAATGGCCCCCACGAGATCCATTATGGTATCCCACAAGGATATCAAAAACCTCATCCTCCTTCACACATGTCCTCAAGATCTTATCTAGACCCAATTTGAATATGTTTCCCCCAATCTAGGTGAAAGGGGTAATATTTCTAACAATCTTGTTCTTCTCCTTGGAGGATAGATTAGGAGGGAATCTCCCAGCAACAAAAAAATTTACTATATCAAAAAACCAAGGAGATAGTAGTGAAATATAGAAGAGATTCTTATTTGGAATCTTATCATATATCTTCTCCTCATGTTTTGTAGGCAATGTTAGTCTAGACCAAAAATTTGCAACCACATTTTCCTTCCCTAGCTTTTCAACAATGGTTAGATCAAATTATTGTAGCAATAACAACCATCTAATGATCATATCATTTACATAAAGTTTATTCACTAAATATTTTATGGTTGCATGATCAATATGAAAAAATACTTGGTAATCGGTGATATAATTCCTAAACTTGTTCAAGGAGTACACAACAATTAAGAGTTCTTTTTCAGTAAATGTGTAATTAAGTTTAGCTTTAGAGAGGTTCTTATTGATGAAATATATGGCATAGATCAATTTGTCTTCTACTTGTCCCAAATCTGCTCCCACAGCTTTGTCTGATGCATCTGTGTAGATGTGGAAAGGAAATTCCCAATTGGGACCTCTTAGAGTTGGTGTGGTGGTTAATTTTTCTTCCAACCCCTGAAATTCCTCTTGATATTTATTTTTCCAACAAAAATATGAATCTTTAGTTAACAATCCAAACATAGGTGAAGCCAACTTACTAAAATCCTTAATGAATCTCTTGTAATATCTAGCTAGTGCAAGAAAATTTCTAACATCCATTTGTTTCTGAAGAATAGAGACCCCTTTGATAATGGACATATTGTTAGGGTCAAGTGGGATCCCTTCCTTAGAAAGGAAGTGACCTAGGACAATCCCTACATTCATAAAAAAATCACACTTTTTGGGACTTAGTGAGAGACTCATTTCAATTCATTTCTTTAGAACTTTACACATATTGGAAAGATATTTTTGGAAATTATTTCCTTAAGGGAGGAACTCATCCATGTAGATTTCAACTATGTCATGAACAAGATCAGCAAAAATATTCAATACTTCTTTATGGACAGTAATAGGGGAATTTCACAAGTAAAATGGAAGGACAAAGAAAATGTACCCCACAAACATGTGAAGGTGGTCTTATATTGATCTTTAGGGCTGATCTGGATTTGATTATACCCACTAAACCCATCCAAGAATGAGAATAACTCCTTCCCTGCAAGTCCATCCAATACTTGATCAACAAAAGGCAAGGGAAAATTATTTTTCTTTGTAGTCTTATTGAGTTCCCTATAGTCAACACAGATCCTCCACTTCCCATTTTTCTTAGGTACTATGATAATAAGGGACACCCATTCACTATCTGAAATGGGGTAGATGAATCCTGCATCTAGTAGCATTGGAAATTATTCTTTCATAATGTCTTTAAGGGCGAGGTTTAGTATCCTATCGGGTTGTTGCATAGGTTTAAATCCCTATTTAATGTAAATATGATAAGTACAAATCGAGGGATTCACCCCTTTAATTTCCTTATAGTCCCAACCAAAATAAACAAGATATTTTCTTAACACATGCACAATTTCTCTTCTTGCTCTCCTGAGATGGAAGGATTGATTTTTAGAGTTTTGGATACACTGATTTCCACAGTATTAGCATGATCTTGATCAGAATCGACAATAAATAGTTTATCCCATGGATTTTCCTCAGATTTCCCTAAAGATTCTTCCATTAGCTCATTAATTGGCATGGCAATAGGAGGTTAATTTTGCAAGAAGTTATCAATAGGGCCATCCTCATCTAGTTGCCTACTTCCTACATTAGTGTCTAATGTACAAACTCAGTAGAGGGATGACTGATAAAATTCATCCTCATCCTCTTACTCTACCCACAAAGGTAAGTCATGCTCAACAGAGGGTTAAGAAGGGGGATATAATATAGGCTTCTTTGTAAGATGCCAAATTTTAATAGTCATGTTTCCAGCTCTGAAACTATTGTAAGCATCAGCAGTGGCTAACCAAGGTCTCCCTAAAATGATAGGGTACCCATTAAAATTGGTTTTTGGTTGGAGAAAAAGGATGTTTGTGGGGTACCCCCAAGAGTCAACGGATACCACCATATCCTCAATAACACCCTCAAGGGCTATTGTGGACCTTTATGCAAGCTACAACACCAAAGTGGTCTTTCTCAAATATCCCTAGAGGTTGAGCTTCAACATAGTTTCCTTGATCATGAAATTGATTGTATCCCCAAGCTCAATCAGTGCGATGGGGACTACATTACTGTTAATGTGCACATCCAATACTAGGATATCAATACCCAAGTACTTTGGGGAGATAAGCCCTCCAAGCATTAGAGTAGAAAGTTCCCAACAACATTAATAGTGGGGGAATCTATTTTCCTTCTTCCAAGCCTCTTGAAGCACTCTTCCTTAACAATATTTTTGTAGATGGGAAAATCTTTGATGGATTGGAGAAAGGGTATTTTAACACACATGTTTTTCTGCTCTACCATAAGTTCAGCCTCTTTTGGGATGTGTTGTTTTGGTTGGACCAACCTTTCAAGATGGGGAAGCATAATGGCTTGAGGGACGCTATCTTCCTTCTCTTATTCAATATCTTCAAGTGGAGAAGGTCAATGAGCATCTAGAATTACCTTCCTAGACCTAAGGTTTATCTCCTGGATCTCCATAGCATAAGAACGATACAATGTTTCCCCACTATAGACTTGTTGGGCCTGCTTGTTTTTTAGGTTCGAATTGGGTTGAGCACACATCTAAGGTTTCCTGGGTGGATTATTGTGGGGTAGTTGTGGTTGAGTTGGAGGAGGAGTCATTAAGGTAGGAGGTTGGGTTGTGTGAGGCCTCCAACCTTGTGAAGGGTTTCCCCATTGAGAAGGTTGAGGTTGATATGGATGGAAAGGTGAATTAATAGGCTAAGGAGGATATTGAGGAGAATAGGACCAAGGAGAGGGCATGGACGAAGGTGAATGAGTTGGATGATACTAAGGCTAAAAGGGTGAATTCTAGTTTCAATTGAAAGAAGGATAATGTGGACCTTGCATGCCTTTCTAGTATGGCTTAGGTCCTTGTGGCCTTCTCTAGTTGATTAAGAAAAGGTGCTCTAGACCACTCTCTTCCCCTTGGTATACAACTTGCAGATTTGGAAGAGAGGGACATGTGTTAGTTGTATGTTTCTCCTCACAAACAAAGCATACCTCTATGAAATTCAGTGAGCACTCATTTCGGGGGTGCCTCTTGGTGCATCTAGGGAAAAAGATAACCAGTTCCCTTTTTTCCTCCTATTGCTTCTTTTTTATCTATATAGTACCCATTTTCAAAGAAAATGTTTGTGGCATCTCACTCTTAAAGGATGGTGGATGTAGAGGGAGAAGAGTTTACCACGCCTTGACTAGATCTATCTATATTCCTTGGAACCCTAGAATGATTCTTGAATATTGTCTTGATATCTTCATAAGATAGTTAGTAAATTTCTCCACCAGATAGGACGTTAAGGGTCTCCATCAAATCTTTCCTAATCCCTCAGAGAAGTGCAAGAATCAAGGATTCTGAGTCAAAGGTACAATTAACTCTTTTGTAGTTGAGTTGAAATCTATCGTCATATTCATCTAAGAATTCATCTGGACCTAAGGTCATCCTAAAGATATCTCCTTTTTTTTCTCTTTACCTACAGTAGTCCTTGTATTTTTGATTGAAATCTTGTTTCATTTTAGCACAGGTGGTGATGTTTCCTCCTTTTAGGCTCATGAATTAGTGCCATGCTACGTCTTTGAGGGTAGAAGGGAATAACTTGACCTTCTACTTATCATAAGTGTAATCATAGGTTCTACAAACCACAACAAACTCAAACATGAATGTATCAATGTCTTCAAAGGCTAGGCCATGGAAGTGTGGGAGAGTTGTGGGACTTATGTTCTTCATTTCCCCCCCCCCTTTGGTTTCTCATATAGGAAAGAGCCTAGTTTTCCTATTCTCAAGCATGTTGTGGGTAGGTGATGTGGGTTTTTCCTCCCCTATGGGTTCTTCAAATATTTTTGGCTACTCACCTAAAGGATTCTCTAACTCCTTTGTGTTCAGAGTGGGAGGTTTGCAGTCACCAAAGAAGAGTGATGGTTTACTACTAGAAGGGGTGGGGTTTTTGGTAGAAATTTTCAAAGATTATCCGTAATCTTGTCAGGCATGACACAGGTTTATGTTTTTTGTGTTTTTCTTCTTCTTTTTTTGAATTTTTCAAGACAAGCAAACCTTATGTAGAGAAAAAGTAAATTTAAAAGAAAGTAACTCTAAGAACAAGCAACACCTACTTTGACACCTCCCCAACAATGGTGCCAAAAGGTGATGAACCTCAGTATTGCAACAAGATTGTTGCAACTCCCAAGGCTATGATCTTTAATTATCAACCTAGGGTTTGTACAAACTTAAGATGTGGTAGTTTTATATGCATGGTAGGCTAAGCTCTACTCAATTTTGTTAGGCAGACAAAATTTTGTTTTGCGGACAAAACAATGTCTCCCTAGACTCAATGATTTAATCTAGTAACAAATAAACAAAATAGAAAATATTTCTCTAGGTTCATTCCTATTCAATCATAAGAAAGGGTTATGGAATATGAAACCCATACCTTTCAAATGAAATTCCCGATGAAGATCCTTGCTTTGGTTTGATGCAACGTCCAAATGTTCAAAATCAAAACCTTCAAATACACTAACAAGCACAAGATCAAAGTCACATGATATATAAATGATTCAATACGACCTATATTAGTGATGAAGGAGACTGGTACCTAATATCATAACCAATGGACACTGAAAGTAAAAATTCAATATATTAGATCCAATTGAAAATATAGTGAGAAAGAAATACTCTTTCGTATTATACTTGAATGAAAAGGAGAGATACAACCAAACCTTGATCTTGAAAATATCCTTCCAGTAGTCTCCAATCCTTCCTTAAGTGACAAGCTTCCAACCTCAAATTGACAATATTTAACCCCTTCCCCTCTAGTCTATGTTGAATTTATAGGCCAAGAGGAAGAGGTTCGAGATCCTCTTCTCAAGGGATGATATCCATGAAGAGAGATATTAGGGTTCCACAAAGAGAGAGAGTTTGATCCATAAGTCAAGGGATGAGACCAAAGTAGGTAGGAGATTGAGGCATTTTAGTTGGAAAACATTCCCCTAAGAAGACTTCTAGAATTTTTATTTTTTTTACCTACATTAAAAGGTTGTCTTTCTTTTCAATGGAAGAGAGAGCATGAGATTGCATAGAATATAATGAACATAACTACATTTGTGTAGGTAATGACTAACAAAAGTGCAACAATGCTTGAAATTGAGCTTTTAAGCAATGTAATCTAGGATTCTTGTTATTTTTAGAATGATTTTACTTCCAAAAATTTAGGGGCTTGCTTGCAAGAGTTCATCAGATAGTAAGAGATTTGTATTTGCGGTCATTTTCCTAATGGTGTCAAAATGATGCATAATAGATTTCCCCCTAAAGTGAAAAGTCAGAAAAAGTGTTTGAGGACTGATGCACTTTATCATGCAAAAGTTTAGATTAGAGACCAATTGGTTGGAGACCTGAAACAAACAATTAAGTATTAAAATATATTATCTTCATATAATCATCACTGAGGTAGCCATTCCCATACTCAGAATAAAAGTATCTCAAAGAATAGGTATAGAAATGTATGTGGATCCATGTCAGTAGTAGACACAGTATGGATGTCGCCATCAAATATGGATTTCTATTTACAACCATGAATATTTTAAAAACTCCACGTAGCCTGGATGGATGAAACTAAATTCGCGGTCTTGGTATTCATCTCTATAAATACACAGTAAAAATATAACCATGAGAGTGAATGCCTTGTAGTCGAACATGGTAGAAACCACCTAATTATCGGTCGATGATGTGAACCATTAACAAGTGCGAGAGAAACCAGAGAATATGAAAATGGCTCTCAAGGTACCCCAATACAATATATGAAGTGTCAATACATGTCTGGGAGTCGAACACTCATAGAATCATCTTATTGAAGGTCAATAATGAGAACCTGTCATCGAAAGTGAGAAGTATGTCATTGAGGCATGTAGGCTCCAAGGTGCTAACAGAGGTTTCTATATCAACTTCCTAGGTAATGAGCTGAGGTTGATAGGAAGAAATCCATCGCAGGAGGGTCTGTGACACAAAACTCATGTTAGGTTTTGAAGAACATGTAGGTTATAACCCTGTACAGAAATTACCTGCATACGAATTCTAAATCACAGGAAAAATAAAATGCGAGAGCATAACACATAAAACACATATACACAGAGATTTCCCACTGGATCCCAAAACCGAGA
>APFE031591525.1:48292-103403 GCA_000404065.3 Pinus taeda
CCTTGAAGCCAAAACAGCTCTGATACCAAATGTAGGTTTTAACCCCGTACAGAAATTACCTGCATACGAATTCTTAAATCACAGGAAAAATAAAAATGCGAGAGCATAACACATAAAACACATATACACAGAGATTTCCCACTGGATCTCAAAACCGAGACTACCAGCTTGTTTTTTCATTATATTCCTTTCAATGTTACAATACATATTTATACATGCTGAAGCATCCAATACCATGGACCGAAAACCATTGCGTCCAAAACCATGGATCGAAAACCATCGCATCCAAAAAACATGTGCAAAAATCATGCACAAAACCATAGGTGGGTCCGCCCAACCTAACATAGGCTCCAAAACCAAAATTTTCGGGGGCGTTGCCCCGGACCCCATAAAGTGGGTTACGGGTACCCCTCAAACCCCTTGTTAACTATGTGGAAAGAATATAACATAACCCAACAGGACAAATTTGGAGTGATTCAAGATTGACTCAAGGATGGCCAACATGATTGAAGGATATGATTTGCAAGGTAATTTTTACTGAGGTTGAACTTCTTTTGAACATATTGGCAACATGACATTTCGAATTGGCAACATTTGACTCAAAAAACCATTCTGAATACTTTCAATGAGGTATGACTAGCTGAGAGGCAAATGGATTTCCCAACCTAGAAACAAAAGGTGACGGAGTGTCATGTTCAAGAGCAAGATACTTCCTTTTCACAATACAAAAATAAATGTTTCTTTCCCATTTTCCCCCACCATTACTAGAACGTACCTCTTTATTTTTATGTAATATTGAGGAGGATAACATATTCTTGTCATATAAGTTCATCCTTCAGATGAGTCCTTAAGAGTATTTTTAATGAACCCTAGTAAGGAGTGGCTCGGTCTCTTCATGATTGATGAGTCATCTATTGTTTAATTTTATGAGTCCAATATAGGGTTAACTCAATTTCTTTTCATATTTCAAGAGTTTAAAAAGTGGAAAAAAGAAAACTCATGCATTTCTTTCAATGTAAAGTTTTAACGAGCCCAAAGAAAATTAAGCTTGGTGTTTTTCATGTTTAGGGAGTCAGGAGAAAAACTTAACTAAACTCGAAAATGTCCCTTTTCATAAGTTTAGTCTCTCAAGCCCAGAAAAGGGTAAAATAATGTAGCAGAGATCTCTTTTAGCCATGATCAAATAAGGTATACCTTTTTCGTAACTAGTCTACTTGGTATGTAAAATGGGTAAACTTATACAAGGTAGACATCCTTTCATTTAATTTTATGAGTTTGAAAGAAACAAGTGTACTTGACAATATTTTCATGTTTTGGGAGTCTGAAAAGAACTTAAAGATAAACTCCTCCTAGAGGAACAAGTGGTATAACCAGTAGAAACTGGTTCTAATCATGATGGAACTACCCAAAACACGTAAACATCAAGAGGATGGTTAATAAGACCACTCATCACAATAGTTCCTCATGAAAGGTAAAAACACCAAGTGGAAGCGAATGATTGGCCAAGAAAATGGTGATGATGGAATGAAAAAACAAGGTCGTCTAGCATAAATAAGTTGATAAAAAGTGGCAATCTTGAGGATAAATTAAGAGTGGTTTCATTTTTACACAAGCTTGAAATAGAGGAAAATTATGCTTTAGAGTGGTTTAATTTTTACGCGAGCTCTAAACATGGGAAAATTATGCTTAAGAGTGGTTTCATTTTTTAATGAGATTCAAAGAATAAAAGAACCATCCTCATAGGGACTTGTCTCATTTCTTAATGAGGTTGATACAATAAAAGAACCATCCTCATAGGGACCTGTTTCATTTTTTAACGAGCTTGATACAGTAAAAGAACCATCCTCATAGGGACCTGTTTCATTTTTTAACGAGGTTGACATAGTAAAAGAACCATCCCCATAGGGACTTGTTTTATTTTTTAATGAGGTTTACAGATTAAAAGAACCATCCCCATAGGTTGGTTTCATTTTTATGCAAGATGGAAACAAAAATAACTATGCTCGGACCTTGTTTCATCTTTTAACAAGGTTGACACAATAAAAGGAACTATTCTCATGGAACCTTGTCATGGATTCCAAGAGGACGATGCTCTTGAAGGAATACATGCTAAGGAACACACCTCAACCATGCCTTCCAATAGGTTTTCAAGAGATGGAAGAACAATTCTCTTGAAGGAATACATGTCAAGGGACCCAATAAGGGTAGGAAGATCAACCTCCAATGTATCCACTGAAGGATTCGTCATGTCACTTACCAGATCTAATTAAAAATAAGTTGAGCATACAACCAAACGCTCTCTTTCATAGGTAAGTGAAGACATGGGACAAGTTTCCACATAATTAACCTGTGGTGGGGTATATACCACTTTTATATAAGGAACATTTAGGGATGTTGAATGGTTGGCAATCAGATTAGGACCAATGAAAAAAATCTGATCAATAGTCACAATGTTTCCATTATGAGGGAAATACATCACACGAAAGAGTGTGGACATGACAACTTTCATTGCATAGATATAGATTCACCCAAGGAGAAAATGAAAATATATGGGGTCTTGGACTACCATAACATCAATATAAACAATTTTACCTTAAAAGGTAATGGGCATCATAGGAAGGATCCCTAAAGGTCCACTAAGGGGAACCCAAATCTTTCCAAGAAGTTGAGGATAAAATTCTAATAGAAGCTCCTTTATCTACATTTGTGTGATGCAAATTTCTACCATAAGCCTTCGCAATGATTTGGAAAGGTATGGAAGAAGGGACACAAGGCTTTGTCAGTCTACTCAAATCAAAGGAAATGGCCTTAATACTTGGAGGGGGTTTCATGGAAATGGGTGAAATTCCCCCTTGTGTGGAGGAATATGAAGTAACAAAAATGACCTGAGAAATATTAACTTCACTCTCTAAGGGGAGAGTTAGATCAACTGGAGATGGAAACAATTTGATTGCTTGATCAACCAATGGTTCATCAACTTGAGTTATATGTGTTTCACTCTCTAATGGAAGAGTGGGATTGATTGTACTTGGAATTAGAGCAATCACTGTGTCAATTGATGGTAGATTGGGAGAAAGCTTATGGTAACTAGTTGGAAGTTGTTGTTGAGAAACAATAAGGTTTTCCAACAATTTTGAGGCTTCATCCATGTGAGAGAAAATGTGATTTTGATGACTCCCTTCACATAATATACAAGGAAACCTAACTTTCACCTTTTCCCGTGAAACCTCAAAATAATTGGTTGATGGATCAATAGAAAGTTTATGAGAACTTTTCAGCCATACTTCTAAGACCTTCAATATACCATGACAATCCTTAAGAAGATGGTTACCCTTACAAATCTTGCAAGGGTATTTGGTTTTACGGTGTATGTTCGAAGATCCCTCAACACTATCCATACTCACAACAATGGTTGGCTGATTAGACTCTTTCTTATATTGATTCTTCATCTTCTTCCTTTTCTTCTTCTTCTTAGCCACCTGATTACTAGCATCAAGACTTTCACTAGGTGAAGAAGAAGAAACGGAAGAAGACATGGTGGGTGAAGAAGGTGAAGGGTCAAAAAACAGTTAGTGTTGTTGAGATGGAGAACTTGGTTGAGGTGAAGAACTTGGTTGATGTAGAAGAGTTTGGGTATTTGGGACTAAATAACTTGAAAACAACCATACTGGTAAAACTATTGTGAATCAAGGAAGGAATAACATAGGCGTGTAAGGAGGACCAACATTTCCAATGAAAGGAAAAGGACTATAATTCTCGTTAAACCACCTATTATACATAAGTATTCTTGTTATATTGTTCTTTCACTGATCTTGAATCATCTTGTGTTTGTTTTGAAGAATTATCTTGCATAGATTACATTTGCATGGTCTTGTCCATATATTACAGTTGTATGATTTTGCATCAAATTGTGCATAGTTTGCATTGCATGGTTCAAAATATTTTTTCGCTTTGTGTTGAAGGTGTGTTTTTTGAATAATTTTATGTGTTTTGGTGAAATGAAACTTGATGAATATAGGATCTTTGGCTTTCTTTTAAACTGAATGAGATTCCCTTCTTCCCATAAATAAGATTTCATCGAATTAAAGAAGTGATAATTTCATATTTGTTGCATGTAGTTTGAAGTTTAAACCATTATACCATTTGATCATCATATATTTCAAGTCAACTTTAATGAAAAATTCAATATTAAAACTGGTCAAACATTAAATCAACCAAACATTAGTGGTTCTAGGTTAGAAGACATGTTCTGGAATCTATAAAGATAGGAGTTGTCACTAATTTTCTTTGTTACACTCTGCATGTATTCAGTATTCCATGTACGTAAGTATATTGGATCATTATCCACATACCCTTGAGTATATCAAATGAAATTCCACGTATGATAAGTATATCGGAATGCTTTCTATCATACATGTTGAATTAGACAACAATAATATGTATTGAGCCTCGACATACTCTTGGGTATATCGGAAGACTTCTTCTAGGTTGCATATCATCCATAGGTAACCGAATTGACCACGTTATTGTATGTGGTACACTAAACACAACATTTGGGGACATTTTCTGCACATACTTAACTATATATTGTAGTTCACATTAGCCTGGTAAACCTTTTAATACCTAGTAACCCTTTTTTTTACTACTACTATTAATTTGATTGATTAAAATTGTAATTTAACTCATACATTGTTAAAATTTTCCAATTGAAATTTGCTATGGCAACTGTTATAGAATTTACCAAACAAGGAACCCCCATTAGTGGGAATCCTAGTGCTTTTCCTTCCATTGGAAATGTTGGTCCTCCTTACATGGCTATGTTTTCCCTTCCTAGATTCTCGATAGGTTTACTGCTATGGTTGTTTTCAACTTCTTTAGTCCCAAATACCCAAATTGTTCCACCACAACCAAGTTCTCCATCTCAACAACACCAACCATTTTTTGACCCTTTACCTTCTTCACCCACCATGTATTCTTCCATTTCTTCTTCTTAACCTGGTGAAATTCTTGATGCTAGTAACTAGGAGGCTAAGAAGAAGAAGAAAAGGAAGAAGATGAAGAAGCAATATAATAAAGAGTCGAACCAACCAACCATTGATCTGAGTATGGATGGTGTTGAGGGATCCCCCAACAGAAACTGTAAAACCAAATACTCTTGCAAGATTTGTAAGGGTGACATTGGAGCATTTGAGTTCATGTTTGACCAAGTGTTTTGTCGAATCACTTCAAACCCTACAAAGTTAACACACTCATATTTGAACATCGAAATCATAATTGAAAATACAAAATTCAAATAATGAGAACATTTCATGAAAACTCTCAACACTTGCTTAGTTGAAGAATGAAATAAATTCATGATAATTAAACCTCAAGTATGGCTTCAATGGATGGCATACATGCTTTTCTATAACTCTATAGCTATTATTGGTTCCCTAACATCTCTGAATTTTCCTGAGGTATGGCTTCTAGCAATGGCTACATTGTTTTTGCATTTATACAGATGTGATCAGATCCCTAGCATCTCTAAATTTCTCAAATAAAATTTCAAACAACTCAAAATCAGGAAGGAGACCTAAAATTTGATGCATTTGCACTTCATCAAGTGATAATTCATCACCTAAGTTGATTTTGTTTTATCATCGTAGAGACCTAATTTGTTTATTTCCATGAAGGGGAGAAATGAGGATCAAACCAAAACAAATCAATTCAAGAAATCATCATTGAAATGATTCTTTAGTCATGAATTGAGAATGCAATATTAGAAACGGAAGGACGTGATGATTGGTTCAAATGGAAGTACAAGGATGTGGTTATTAGTTAAAATGCAACATCTATCCTTATTTGAAATGACCATTGTCCATGAAAAAAAAACCCTTTCAAAAACCTTTATTTGAGTTTGAAACTAAAAGGAAAAAAAAAGAAAAAAGAAAAAAAGAAAAAGAAAAAAAGAATATGTATATGTATATGTATATGTATATGTATATGTCTATATATATATACATATATATATATATATATAATTATATATATATATATATATATATATATTATATATAGATATATATATATATATATATATATAATATATATATATATATATATATATAATATATATATATATATAATCACAAAATTTTCATCTGATCCATTGATTTGGTTATATGACAAATAATATTCACTTTGGGTGAAATCTCAACCATCCATTTAATAAAAAATTAAAATTATGCAAGCCCACATCTATTAGTTGAAATAGATACACTTATCAACGTAAAAATTCATGTCACACATTGTCATAATCTTGAATTGACCACCATGGATTCTCAATAGATTGAAAAATTGTAGGCATAATAAGCCAATTACCATGGAAATAATTTCCCTCCACAACATATAGGATTTTATCATCACTCATGTAGAAAGCTTCTATGTAGGACATGGCCACTTCAATGACACTTGTTTATAAACATTATGGCATCGACATATCTTCCTTTTATATATATCTTAACATATCCATGACTTTTTTTGGTTCATAAACATTTTGGCATCTACATAATTTCCTTTTACTATATACTCAAAACTAGGTCTAAGCATATAACACATACCATCATGATATTTTATTGTTCAACATTTAGCATGATAGTGAACCATCATAAATTTTAATTATTCAACCTTTGGCATAACAATGACCCATATTTTATAAATCACTTGACTAAATTAGACTCGCAAATGTATACAAAACCAAAACAAACCTCATATTAATTTTTACCATTTTGAAAAGGTATAGAGAATAGACTATTAAGGGTGTTTCTTTGAACTTGATCAACTATGTTCATATTTATGCACACGTGAGATTGGTATTTCATGAACAATTTTTTAAACAATTACATATTATTTTGGATTTATGTGGTATAAATTCAAAGATATAAGATGAAAACCACCATAAAACTTTCAAAATAACCCCTTGAACATCCAAACTACCAAATTAATCATCATGTGAAATACAAAAATATAGAGAGAAGAACACTTAAGGTAGGATAACACCATCAAATACCCTTTGTGTAAGGTATTACCACAGAAGCCATGTTTGCTACAAGGAAATACAATCCAACACATATTCAATACAATGATACCCATATGTATTTATATCTTCTCATGAGAATTCCTAGGGTTTTTGTGTCTACTGCCCCTTATTATTATATTTCCTTTTAACTACAGGCACTATCTATTCCATTATTATGGCCACATATATTCATTATCCCCTTGAGTAACTCCCTAGGTACCTAATATTATCCTCCCAAGGTATATTAAATTCCATCCCACTTCACATGTTTTTTTCTTTGAAACATGGCAAGAAGCCATATAATATGACTTTCTCATTAGTATAGTGAACTAGTACTATGCATCCATCCATCCCATTGGAATGTGGACATATGGTTGGATCATGGTTTTCTCTTAATCTTGATTCACTCTTCTTCTTAGCATCCTTGTCTTTGTTGCACTACTCTAATGTCTCCATGCATTGCTTTTAATCCTCCATGTGCCTCCATACTAATTACCTCTCTTGTACCATGTTGGTCCGTAATGAGTTCGCTAATGCTCATGCTATTGCCTTGATGACTATTGTTTTTACATGTTGTGTGGGTGGAAATATGAAACAAACTTAACTATCAATACTTATTTATTTGACTCTTTGACATGTTATTCCAGAACTTATGCTTCCTACATATGCCCTTCCTTTGGCCTTTCTTCAATTATTTTCATAGGCTCTTCTTGTGATTTAACTTTGAACTCTTCATCTAATGTGTAATGAGGTACTACAAATTGTTTCCCTACAAGTACTTCTTCAGGTGCCCCCTTGGAGCCTTATTATTTAATAAAATAAATATACCGTAATGTAATTTTAATTTTCTTATACCATAACTTCCAAAACTTATTTACACATTAATATTAATTGTACCAACTAAGTCCATCCAAGGATGTCCAAAAACAATATCCACACCATTCATAACTACAACATAAAAATATGAATGCAACACATATTTATCTATGGTAACCTTCAAGCCTTTAAGACATTGAATATTTTCACCTCCAATCTATGTGTTTTAAATATTCTTTGTGGAAAATCACAATATTTTAGCCAAGCTAACATTAATAAAAATATATTTGCAACTAGGGTTAATAGAAACAATGACCTTCTTTTGTTGAATGCATCCATGAACCTATAATATGAAGTTGTCACATGAATTGTTTTCTCCTAATTCTCCTTTTATCCTTCTTCATAACATAACACCGCCTATCTAAACATAATTTTCTATATTCTTCATGAGAAAATCCCTTCTTCTTGTCATGGATAAAGTGAATCTGACCAAATTTCCACATTGCCTTATAAATTATTACATGTCCACATTGTCCACAACTTCCCCCTAATGACTTCCTATTTTTCATGTATTTTTTAATTTAGGGCCATCATTTTTTCCATTAAAGTACATATTTTCAAGAATAGAACTAGGATTTCAAAGAGAATCATGTACTTTTGAAAGGATCTCCTCAAGGCTTGAGACCAATAATGTAAAATGAAAATAAGTTTGGTTATACTTTCTAATTCATTACTATGATACTAATTATGAAATGTAGTTTCTTCTTTGGATTATTGGCATTATTTTGACTAAAATATGTATATCCTATCAAAAGATATTCAATCTATAAAATTAACAACTATCTCAAGAAACACCCTTAAAAAATGTTGATTTTGAGGCAATGATATCTACACTTATCAAACTCTATTTTTAATGTTTTTCTTTTTGAAAAATGTGTTTTTTAAAGAAAAATATATATCTATGGTTAGTTTATTCAAATTATATATAGAAATGTTTAGAAATTGACTTGAATTTCGCCATCTTCTTTTTACTATAAAAAATATGCACACACACACACACACACTTTTTGTTGACGAAGGAGCTCTACTACCAATAATTTTGAACCTTAGTATATAAAAGAGAATAAAATAAAATTTTAGAAAATGTCCTGAAACATTAAATATATCCAAACCATTCACTACGGAGAACAAAAGAATCTGAAAAGAAGAATGTTTAAGGTAGGAAACACCATCAAATACTCCTTATGAAAGGAATCAATCCAAAAGTCATGTTTTCTACATGACAATACCATCCAACACAGAAAATACAATGATAATTATGTATATTTATACTTCTTCATGAGTATTCCTATGGGTAATATGCCAACTCACTACAAGGAAAACACCTTCTAGAAGAGGTTATATGGAAGTTTTTAGTGTTATAAAATTGGAAAAAATTGTCAAATTTTTTTTGCTAAAACATCCATTTGTGATAGCGGATGTTTTAGTGGAGATTATAATGGTACTTCATCACAACTAAAATAAATTGGGTGGATGGAAAAATTAGCCGATGTTTTCTTGTGGTGCACTTAATAAAAAAAGTAGCATCAGTACATTACATATATCAAAAACATCAGGGTTGCATACATAACTAAAATCACTGAGGCATTGAATGAAAAGAGCATTGGAGCCTAAAATGTATACTACCCAGGTGTATATACATCATAAAATGCCCTAAGGCATTCTCTTAAGGAACAACTCTGAGGCACACAAAAAAATATTGTAGACCTGATGCTTTTATTTAAACTTGCAACGCCAATGCGTATTGGTATAAATGCACCCGTGCACCAAAATTATAAAAGGATTGGTGTTGTTAACTTTAATAATGCACCTAGGCTGGAAATAATATTTTGTAGGACTAAAGTGTTAGTTCTATGAAAGCACTGGTGCGCTAAGAATTGCAATGCACCAATGTGTTAATTGCAAACAATACTGATGCTTAAAGAGCTAAATGCCCATGTGATGTCATTTTTTGAAAAGGCACCAGTCATGCAAAATGGATGTTGTCACCGTGTTTTTATATAACATAATGCACCGGTGCATGCTTATGTTATGGATGCATCAAATTTTTAGTATGAGATTTTCTCTTTTTTGGAAACATTGACATGTGACAGTGCAATTATTTTGATTTTTTAAATTCGTTATCAAGGAAATTTTAAGGATGGAAAATTTTCTTGAAGTTTAAAAATATTGTTGAATCTCACTAATCCCTAATATGAAAACTATAAAATGTTTATTGATATATTTGTAAATTATTCAAATTTATGATGATTTTATATATACTCTCTATATAATGTTGGAGATTTTTAAGGTAAAATAATTTTATATTCTAAAATTTGAGCGACTCATCTTTTAAAAAAATTGGAAATTGACAAATCATTTTTGTGGAAAAATCATGGAAATTAACCCACTGGCCGAATATTAGCCCCTAAAATTTCCATATTCGTTATTCATTGAAAAATCAACATATATCTTATAACAATATTCATATAAATTAAAATTTGATTATTGAATTTGTATATGATGTTTGGATAAATTTGTTATATTATCATATTTCATATCTCTTCATTATAATATTTAATCATCCATATATTTAATCAGTGGTGTAACATTTCACAGCGACATTGGATACCATAATCAAATAAATTAAAATGTATTTTATTATATATCAATAAGAGGCTCTTTGTCATAAAAAATGGGATTGTTATTGTTAACCCCTTGTCTTTCAATTGGGATACTATGTCCATTACATTAAACAAAATGCCTGATTTTCGTAGAAACTTATTTAAAAAAATACAACAGGTTGCATTGATATCCAAATATATTATCATTCTTCGATCAAACTATTGTTAGTTCTCAAGTTCCTTCCATGGATTGGGTTATTTGGATGAATGTTTTGTTCATTGCATAAATTGTTTTCATCTTCTTGATTTTGTTCCATTTGCAAACATAAAAATAAAGTGTAATGAGTGTATTTAGATACACAATGGTGAAAATAATGAAAATTGAAATAAATAATATACATCAATGTAAATCAAATAGAACTGTACCATAGTAAGAAGTGACACATAAACTATACACATAGTTTCAAAACCAAGTCTCATGCCTTGTTGCAACAAGTCATTTGTTGGTGTAGTTCCATACTTTGCTTCTAGCATGTTTTAAACCCCATTATAAATCATAGATTTAATATAAAGGATTTTTTTTTTTCTATTAATTATAAACTCAGAGAAGCAAAACGACATAGATACCTACACATTCCACAATTAATTTTTTATATGCCAACATATACTCAAAACCCATATTCAACCCAATTTTAATGAATTCTTCCGACGGCTCTTCTTTATATGTTAGCGCCTATTTGAAAACATTCAAGGATGGTTGTTGTAAAACAACTTAAAATATACAAAAATGAAGCCTTGAGTTGTTATAATGAAATATTAACAATTACTCACAAACTTTGATATCAACCCTTTTCTTCCTTGTCATCCTATTTTATGTATTGAATGAATTCCATTATTTTTTCTTTTCTACAATAAATTACTTGAAAATTAATATTTAATTCTAAATTATTTTTTTATATGTACAATGACAATCACGATTACATAGATTTTAAGCACATTATTATTGAGATGGCTCCTCCTATAATGCAATTATTTCCTTTTCTTTGACCATCTCCTTGTGCACTTTTTTGGACATTCATACTGGTATGTTTCGCATATCAACTCGTTGATCATTTGGGATTTTCATAATCTTCTAGAAAAAGGTAATAAAATATTTTTATATTGATATATGGAAACTAAATATCACAAAATTGATATTAATAAATGGTTTTTAGTAATATATACATATAATTCTATAAATTCATTTTGATTAGGAATATTACCTTTTGAATGATTCTTTTTTTTTGTTTTTGTATGTTTTTGCTATTGCAAGTCAGGCATGTCTCATTGATCATTACTTTGGAAATGACTCATGTAGTTTATGTATAATTTGGTAATCAGATTGATTTTTGTATTGTAAGTGTAAAGTACGTCTATATGTTTGTTCCACTAGATCCCTTATAGTTTTGTAAAAACATTCCCCCTTTCATTAACCTCCACAACCACTCCAAATGAGCTAAGGACAAATTCATCATCATTTACATGTCCTATAATTTTACTTTTCTTAGAAGGACATTGATATTTTCCTTCGTTGTTGCTCCTTTTAGAACATTAAACATATATGAATTAATATTTTTTTTGAAACATGTTATTTAATATTCTTAAGTATATTGCCCACGGGATTTTGGATTGACGGTGAATGGGTGGCGCTGTTAAGGCACTCCTTGCGATAGGTCACTAGTTCAAATCCCCCGTGGGTACTTAGGTTAGTCTTAACGTGTGAATTTTTTTTTTTTTTCTTAAGTATATTATTAATGAAAATTCAATTAAAAAAACTCATATTGAATAGTATTTTTTCACTCACGTGATTCATCCTTCTACAATTTTTCTATCAGGATTTTATGCTCTTATGCACTTAGATTAGAAATAATCTTATCAACCTTCTTAATTTTGTGGCTCTGCATGACACACACTAACCAATACATATTAGTTAAACTTACATATAGTTCAAACATATTAATTTTTTAAAGAATTTACAAAGAACTTGTCTTCTCTGCTCTTTTTGGATGTGTTATCATTGTGTTGATCAATATTTTTGTTACTTGACACCTTCTCACACATTTTTTATCAAAAAGAAACATGTACCATTCAATACACAATCCATTAAATATATTTTATACATAAATCAAATATTTTTTAGCCAAAAAGAGCTCTGGTAACTGGTGCATTTAGGTCATTAAATGCACCGAGTGTTTAATTGTTTAGCACCATCAGTGAAAATTGATTTTTTAAAATAATTTTAAATTATGATGATGTGATTTGTAATGATAAATGCACTTGAGTGACTTAACGGTGTTACTTGGTAGAGGCGATTCAGTGAGTTATATTACAACAGGAGCCCTGATGAACATATTGGGTAGAACTAACAGGGTTATAATACGTCAGTGCATTTTATTAGACATGGCGCACGAGTGCATTATATTACATTAGTTCACTGTGAAACATACACCATTTTTTTAAAAATGGATAGGGGTGACAGGGTTTGGATCTAATTCAATAAGTGATCACCCTACTTTACATGTCATATGCCCTATATATCGTAAGTACGCAAACCCATTGAATCTAAAATGCCTGAAATGAAAAATCCTAATTATGAAGTGGTAGAGGGAGTTAAATCCTAAGGTGAAATTTGACAGTAACATAAGCAAGCAAAAGCAAGTGGTGAAGGTGAGTACTGATTTTTTCTTTTTTTCTTCTGAATTTTAATTAAATTTAAATGGGAATAGAGATCATAAAATTTTTTACTAGTAAAATCATTAGTAAAATTTTTTTATTATGCAGAGTTTATATATATATGTATATATATTTTGAATTGTGAATAAATCTAAAATTTATTGTAGAAAAATTTAACAGTATAATCAACAGTGAAATTTAAAAGAAATTTTATGCAGGGTTTTGAGTGAATCACCATACCTTTCAAATTATAATCTTTCTATGGTTCTAAAATATTTTTCTACTCGACAGTGGTCCCAGTATGTTTCTCTTGCAAACAATCTCTCTTTTAATTAAACCCTAAGAGAACTTGTAGAAAAAATAATTACTAAAATCAACACTAACATTTAAAATTTTTACTATGCAGGGTTTTGAGTGAATCACCATACCTTGCAACTTTTGATTTTTTGAATAGTTCTGCTACTCTGAAGTATTATGTTTTTGTAAAGTGCTCTTGGTATGTCTCTCTTGCAAATCAATCCCTTCAAATTTTGGGGAAAATAATGAAATAGTAAATAAATTTTTACTATTTAAAAGACTTTATGAAATTAGATTTTGAAAAATCAATTGCGCTCATTCTTGATTTAAAAAAAAGAAAAAAAATCACGTTTTTTTCACTTAATCCAAACATCAGTGTGGTTGCTAGGAAAGAGAACTGGTGCGTTTACAAGTAAAGTGCACCAACATTATTGGGGCACCAAATTTTTTCAATGCATCGATATGATTCAATTCTTCTTTTCATTTCCGAAATCCCAAAATGGTGCAATTAATATTTTGATGCGACGATGTGGTTTGTATTTAAATGTATCGGTGTATCAATTGTTATAAAAGCACTGACATGGTAGAATTCGTTTTTATTTTCAAAATCCTGGAAATAGGTATGTACAGATGTTGTTTTTATGTAAACACATCGGTGTTTTTTTTGTACAAGAGCATCAATATGATAATGTATTTTATATTTTTCAAAATGTCATAAACTGGTGCAGGTATTATTTAAACACCTTGGCGCTGTTCTGATTTAAACATATCGGTGGGATTTGTTATGATAAGTGCAAAAGTAGGGTTTAAAAGATATTTGAAATTTTATTTTCACATAAAATGGCATATTAATCTCAAATTATTCTTTAGGACGCATCCACATGAGTTACAGTAGTTCACAGTATACATTTTCTGCTTAACATCACCTTATTATTGAGAAATGGTTTGAAAACTATATTGAAATTCATATTTTGGTTATATGGTTCTCAAAATTAATTTTAGACATGCAAATAAAAATTTATTTCTAATTTTTCTCAAATGGAGAGAAAAAATCTCAATAATTTCAAATGGCTAATTCTTCAAATTCCAGCTCGTTCCATATTGCAGATCAAATTCTTTCACGAAGTTCTCCCTTTCCATCTCCAGTAAGTTCAGATTTTATTTATATTTTGATTATCTAATTGAATTTTTTATTTAATCCATGTCAATTTGAATAAAAATGTATCAAAATTTGCAATATCCTGATTCAGAATCGAGTTCATATGCAAAAAATATTCCTCCATTTCAAAAATATTGGAAATTCTTATCAGGAGCAACATATCGTAAGAAGTTCGTAGATGAAAATGGACAGGCTCTTCACCCTGCCAGTTGGAACATGGCATCTTCCAACCGAAATCCTAGATCAATGATGGTAATAATTGTTTGGTACAATGTAATTTCAACAAACCAATTGCATTGGCGTGCTTACTAATACCATTGATATTGTACTAATGACGTTTAATATTTTTTTAAATTAGGATTCTAGTGATGATGAGAAACCCACCTAACATCTTTTGGTGCACCCCACTACAATGTGAACTCAAGAGAAAGTTGCATTAAGAGTAACTCTTGGAGAGGAAGCATACAAATAATGGTTGAATCAACCACCTATTCAATTCCCACTATGTCCAGATTCACAAATTAGCAATGACTACAACAGTAGTAGTTCTTCGTCATAAGTTGGCAATGGAGGCAATCAAATAGAGGTTGGTATGGATGATTACTTATGGGATATGACTTCCATGGAGGTAATGTTGTTAGATGCATTCCAGAATGATGAGCTAGGAGATGACACTCATATCACTACTACCTTAGTCAAAAGCCTAAAATATTCTTCCACCACCCCTCTTTTTGGACCTGGTGGCAAGTCAAATTCTATTCTACTAGGCACAATGGTGTTTTGTTACAACTTAAAAGAAAAGTTTGGCATGTCAAATGCATGTTTCTCAACAATATTGAGGTTATTCACTTGCATGATTGATCAATTCCATTATATTTTGAGAAATCTTGTCACACAATCAACATTAAAAATGATCGATTTTACGAAATTAAATATTGACATTGTATAACTATAATCCCCACCAATTGTAGGTTATTAAAATATAAGGTTCTTCCGAGTGATGATGTCTTATAGGGTAACTACAAAGAGGCAAAGTAGTTATTGAAAATGTTGGGTGTTGAGTACATATCATATCATGCATGTCTGAATGATTGTATTCAATATAGAGGAGAATATGCAGGCAAAGAGATATGTCTAAAATGTCAGCATGATAGGCACCATAATTAAAAAAAAAATGGATAAATCATATTTTCCTGTTCATAATATATTGTGGCACATGCCTATAATCCCAAGGATTAAAAAGCTATTTCATTGCAAAGAATTAGTTGTGTTGCAGGAATGACATACCTCACACAAATGTGATTTAGGAGTTATGTGAATCCCAATAGATTCAATAACCATGAAGCATATAAGGGATAAATGGCTTGAAAAATTCAAAGATGAATTACGAAGTCTATGAATCATCATAGCCATGAATGGTGTCAACCCATATTCCCTCAAAGACACTAACAATTTTGTTTTGCCTATAGTAGTGATCAATAATAATATCCCCCCATGGTTGTCTGTGAAGAATGAACATCTTATGTTGGCTCTCATAGCCCCTAGTAGAATATAGGTGAATAATATGGATGTCAAATTACAAAAATTGGTAAATGAATTGAAGGAATTATGGGAAAGGATACATGTGTATGATGTATCAACACCCATCACAACAGAGAGGAGTTTTACGTTGTATGGCATATGTGCTTACACCATACATGATTAAACATGCTTAGGAGTTTTCTCTGGTAATTTACATTTTTAATTTTTTGTTTATATATGTAATGATATTGTTTAACATATATTTAATTTAATTCGTTGCAATTGTTTTGATCTTCATGGTCGCTAACATGTTGGTCTGTATATAATAATTTCACAAGTCTTTTAATACAAGGGTATCAAGGATGTAAATTTTGTGGACCTTCTCTTAAGGATAGGTGGTTTGACCACCTATGAAATCCAATGTATGACTTCTCCAGGGCATGTTTTGGGCATGGGATCCCCCCAAGGCAGGTTTTGGGGCTTAAAGCCCAAGTTTTGACTAAGTCCATTGTAATGACTATGTGATTTGAGGGCGTAGAGCGCAAAGCTGTAATAGAGTCATAGGGTTGTCTGCCCTTACTTTTGTAAATGTAGTGTCTGTTTGAGAGATCTACCCATGGTCCGTGGACCATGGGATTGTATAAATAGAGAGAGGCTCTAAGTGTAAAATATATTGAATGATCTAAGCATAGAAAGAAGTAGATGAAGCAGTAAGTCAAAGGGTAGAGTTGTGTCTTTTGGGTCGTAGAGTAGGAGAAGGCTCTGTAGCTGAGTGCACAGAGACCTAGTAGTCTGCAGCTGAGTGCGCAGGGTAGATCGAGTCTGTAACTGTTGGAAACATTAATACAGAGAATTTTTACCCTATTTTTGTGTATCTTTACCTATTTTATGCATTGAAGTATATTGGGTGTGAATTACAAGTTTAATGTTTATTTACTATGAAAACTTATATAAATGTGCTGAATCACTAAATATAATATAAGGTATCTGTTTACGTGAAGATAAATAATTGTTATAAGAACATAAGTAAGATCTATGGCATGACTTGGGGAAATAGTGCAGATCGTTGCTCCTGCAGTGCGAAAGCCCCATAACCCCTGGATTAGGGCTGCACGAAGGTGAAAATGTTAGGGCGCGAAGGCCTCGCAGGCTAGGGAAGTGTGTGATGTAATATACACGAAGGCATTCAAAGTTGGACTAAATCAACCCCTCAAACATATCAAGGGTGTAGAAACTTGGTTCTAGCATCCCCCCATACTGCTTCAGGTGAGACCTCAATCCGTGCTCCGCGGACTGTTGCCAAAAGGGCCAGTAGTACCAGTATTTATTTGGCTAATTAACTCCAAACATGGGTCAGGCCCCAACAAGCTAAAAAATGGTTCTGTTGTCAGGATCAGAATCTGCATAGAGATGTCTGATGTTGTATCATTGGAATCCAATTAAGAAAGAAATTGAAGGTTGGTTGGATAGGAGAATTCACGAGTTCGTGGTACAGGATATTAGTAATATGCGACTATCAAAAGAAGAGTGGTTAGTCTGATACCTGTACATAGTGATCCACAAAATTTTCTTCGCATCTTTCCCTACTGAGCTATATGAGTGGATCGTGAAGTTAGCAGATAGCCAAGGAAGGTGAAAGCTCGACTGTCTTATTATGTGGACCCTAGAGTTGGTGCATAGATTGGAAGCATCAAAGGATAATATCGCGTGCACTATTGATCATTGGCTCGATTGAATTATAGGAGGATTCATTACTGAGTTCAAGGTAGATACTTCAGTCAGCTATAGTGAGGCAGAATGATGCTTCCTCAAAGGAATGCGAGGTAAGTATGTTAAGTCTCTGAACACTTGGATTAAAATTCTACTGTGTGAAAAGCAGATTATGCGAATACATTGATGTTTGGGGCTACAAGAAGTGGGAGAATTTACAGAGACGAAGGTAGTGTAGAACTAGAAACTAGTCCCTTAATTTCACCTCTGTGAGGGGATGAGGAAGAGCTCGCAAAGGTCTTGTCAAGAAGTGCGATCAATTTGATAAGGTAGAGGATTTCATGCATACCACCCCCCCACACCACCACCAGTTTCACTACCTTCACCCCCATCTTCACCCATACCACCTCCGCCACCACCTTGAGTCAATATGGCAAGCGCAATAAAGTTGTCGGTGTTCAAGGGAGTAGGAAATGAAGATCCGGACTAGTTTTGGTTCATGATAAAATTTGTATGGGAAGCGTAGGGAGTTATGGATGACAATATAAAGAAAGTGATGTTGGTCAATGCTCTACAAGATTGTGCGTTGACCTGGTATATCAAGCATTCTAATGATAATCTAAATGTGGGGATCACAGAAATCCAAACTGCGCTGAATAGGGAATTTAGCAGGATGAAGTCAGAGGTGCAGTCGATCATTGGGTTCAAGGAGATCATGATGTTACTAGTTGAAACCCCCTAAGAATTAGATCAGAGACTGAAGTGTATGATTCGCGAAGCTAACATGAATTTGACAGATGGACAACACCACAAATGGTTTATAGCATCGCTAACACCGCATTTGAGGAACGCACTGTCACAACAAAGGTTAACAACTTAGGCAGAGGCCTTGGAAATCACGATGAGGCTGCATGAGACCCTGATATAGGATCCTAACTTGGGAGTTCATCATATCCATGTGCAATTGAAAATATTGTGCCTCGCAATGCAGAGTCTGAAACAAGTCAGTACAGTTTGTTCGGAAGTGCACGACAAGGTATGGTGTGTTAAATGTAAGGGTCAGGGTCATGACAAGGACCATTGCCTAGTGTTCGTGAATTACCTCACGGGAGGAGGACCAATGCGGCTAAGACTAAAGGCCCAAGCAAGACCTAGCATGGTGCCTGCGTTGTGGTGCATGATTTTTCAAATAGGAGGAAAGCATGCTACGCATAATTGTCATTTGTTTCACAAGTACATGCAAAATTCGCAACAGTTGTTTTGTAATTTCTGTAGATTAGTGGGACATGATAAGTGTACCTGTTGAAGTTATGAACTGATTTTGGATAGGACTCCCACCTACAGAGTTTAGGCCGAAATGTGGCCCCTTGAGTATGAGTGGCGTGAACTGGATTTTAGGGGTGTGGATGAGGCCAAGGTGGAGGAGGACCTAGAAGAGGTCGCAGACAACTGATATGTTACAATTACAGAGGGCTAGGACATTATGCCTGTGATTGTATGAATCCAACACGTCCATCGTGCTTTTATTTTAGATTGTTTGATCATGAGACGGAGGATTGTCCCACACTGATCATGAGGTTGTGCGACAAGGGAGAGCTCCAAACTCCCCCGATTCAGAATTTGCAAATGATGAGGTCTGAGCCGCACGAGGAAGACCCTGACATAAACATTGTGCTCCAAAGTTGGATAATGATGGGGGATGATAAAAGAAAGCAGCCTGAAGATAGTACTTGGGTTTGCAAGGCTCTGATGAAAGAACCAAAGTTTGATTTGGAGTGCGCTAAGGAAACCTGCATGGAAACTAGGAAGAGCTTCGCTGATCCCTCCACTTTAGGAAGCAAAGAGAGAATGGAGCCAGAAATGGACCCATCAATGCTCACGACGTTCATAGAAACATGCATGAAGCTACTGCGTGACAACAAGGCTATAAAGGGATTGTAGGAACTCATAAATAGATGAAATGTGATTGTGGCAAGAGAACCCTGCATAGTCTGGAAGATTGGAAAGCTTACAACGAGGATGGGAAGAGAAATGAGATTGACCGCACAAATTGGAGAATATGAGATGGACCAAGTGATTCTGGATTTAGGATCAGATGTGAACGTTCTACTGAAGAAAAAATGGGAGTGCATGGGAAGGCCTACGCTACAATGGTCTCCTATCCAACTGCGAATGGTGAACCAACAAAAGATCCTAACCATGGGAAGATTGCAGGGAATTACCATGGATATTGAAGGAGCAAGCGCGCTGGAAGATTTTGAAGTGATAAAGATTGTTGATGACAATAATCCCTACCTTACGCTATTAGTAATAGATTGGGCCACTGACATGAACAGGGTGATAAATCTGAAGAAGTGCAAGATGATTTTTGAGAAAAAGTCTCTACACTAATCATACCTTTGGACCCTCTGTAAGGATCGCGCTACACGGAGCCAATGCACAACTATGAAAGTGACGACGACTTAGACTGCATCTACAAGATAACTGCATGAGAGAAACACTGGGTAAATCCCACCGCAGATTGACGAATCTCATGGGAGCGCGAAAGATCCTGTATGTCAGATTCAGATGAAGAGATAGAGTGATTTCAGAACTGGTTACACAAGGTAACTACACTGAATTGCAACATGATGACAAGATCACTATGCTGCGTATCAATGGAAGTAAGGGATCTACCTACGTATGATGGGTTAAGCGAGGTAGATGCCTTCCTAAACAGATTTAAAAAAAGGTTTCGAAATGGCAACGTTTCGAGGCTTTGAAATGGGTACTACACGCTATGCCCACGAGGTGGTGGGGTATGGACCAAGGAAGCTTTGAGGACTAGAGTGAATGTAGGAGAATGATGCACATGCATTTTGGGAAGCCTCAGATGTGTCTAAAGGGCAAGTATGATGAACAGAATGATCCACATGCACATCTATCCAGATGGGTACAAACATATGCTAAACAACTTGCACGGATGCACATGGACTTCGCATTTGGGAACACAGTCAATAAGCAAGTGTTGGCAAGGCAATTGAGTGAACGGTCCCTCTAGTTGGGACAATGAAGTGTGGAAGCAACTAGTGTGCAAAAGGCTACCCATGTAGAAGCCTTTAAAAAAGTGTGCAAAACAATGAACAAGGTATATAATGCATAGCAGAGTGATTGGGACCTGTGCGTACCAGCAGTTCTAAGGGCTTATAGGACAACATGCAAGAAACTGACAAGGCAAATGCCTTCTAGGTTGGACTATGGAGCAAACGTTATAGTTCCAATCAAGTACAGTGTGCCTAGTCTGCAAATAGCAATGTCAGTGGATATGATGGTCCGCGGAGCCTTGGAAGAAGGAATAACGCAGCTGAACGAAGGCGAACACTTGGGACCTGAGGACAAAATCTGACAAGGTGATATTAGGCTCCAAGAACTCATGAAGGAAAGGGTGCGGTTAAGGGAGAAAAGTGCTCTAGTGGAAGTAGAAGTCAAGAAGCTTGAGGAAGAAATAAGGAAGGATTTTCTTGATAAGGAAATCGAGGTGATAAACCAAGGTGAGCACAATTACGTTGATGAATTTAGGGACTACCTCCGAGAGTTGATCAGCTTGATGCCTTGGATGGGACCACACATTACTAAAGGGATCCCCCATGGTGGCGCGATGTCGATGGTAAAGTACGCGAAGCAGACAGTAAAAGTAAATGGCAGATTTTCTCCAGGAAAGCTAACGGATGACCTATTGTAACCCTATATAGGTGGCGTGGCCACCTGAATAGCCATGGGAAGTAAAGTCTTAGTGCTCCTGACAATTGAAAGGAGGCATGGGACTATAAACTACTATGCCCGAGAGCTACCCGATGTCAGCAGTGCGTGTAGAAGAAAAGTGTCACAAGGTCCACGACCGCGTAAGGAAGGCTGCACTACCACGTGGGTTGGTTGGAAAGTGAACATTGTAGTCACTATTCACAATGTGATACTTGACTTGACACCAAATGGAGCAGACAAAAGGCATTTAAGATGAGTTTTATGGGAAATATTTGGGCCAATCTGCTGCTAAGGGAGCATTAATGGACTGGATTTGGGGCGAATAATCGAATTCAAATTCAAAAGGTGCTATAAAATACAAAGGGATGCTGAACAAACAACACTTGTTCATTTTCAAATTGAGCTATCGTGTGCCCCACATATTCTGAACCAAGCCCTGTTTGTCCTATGGAGAGCATTGATTGAGCACCTGAGTGAACGGTTGAGAGATTTTTGGATGAAAAATATGGCAACATCTGAGGAAGCCAGGGAAATTGCAGAGATGACCACCAAAGAAGCCATGCAGGCCATGACCATAGAAGATGCCCCTGAGAGCATCGGGATTGTTGCGGAAATCCCTAAAACCCCAAGCATGCCGAGACTGAAGAAAGACAAACAACCAATGATTCTGGTGCGTGTGTCCCCTCGAAACCCACTGTGAACCAAATTGACAATGGAGGAAAAAGGGAAAACAATTAACCTAGAAACCAAGGAGGAGGAAGAAGACCTTGAGGATCTCAGAATTGAAGAAGATGAGGATGAGGGCATGGAGGAAGAAACTAAGGTTGCACACCCTCCAACAAAGTTTCCCATGTATGTCCCCCCGCAGAAAGGGAAGGCAAAGGTGCCCAAGGACCTCAATGAGAGCAAGAGCTTTTTATAGACTCCGCTCCTCTTGGACAACATCATATTTGAAGAAACACACTTGGGAAGGGTGCCGAGCTTAAAATTCGAAGATTGGGATCTCACCGACCATGAGAAATTCCCTCATTTGGAGACTGCACAACTCATGAAGCCAAAGAAAAACACTGCAGTGAGAGTTATAGAATTGGAGCCGTGCAAGTGGTTATGCGAAGTCGAAAAGGCAGGGTTGTTGAACCTGTTCTGGGTGCCACATTACCATCTCGCCCCAGTGAGTATCTTCATCATCAGGCTACTGCTCTACCTGGGGCATGGTGGGTGTTTATGGCTGGAGCAACCCATCCTAATCCACCAGATTACTCGGCTCTCATGTAAATGAGAGGACCCCGCAAAAATTTTGGAGGGTAAGAGTAGTGATTTGGCCATTGTGGAGGCCATGAAAAAGAAACGCAAGATGGAGAAGAAAAAGAGGGGCTACACAATCTCCAGCGTCAACAACAAAGTAGTTAGAGTTTTGACTCAGATACTGGCAGGTAATCTCATGCGGAAGTGCCATGCGGATGAGGGCCCATGCCAATGGTGGCACTTGATGAACAATGCGCAGAAGGGGTCTAATTTAACTGGTCTGAATTCTTACACAAGGAGTTCCTAGAAAATTGTTGCGAGGCATAGGAACAAGGAAAAACTTTCCACTATGCATGGCTTCTGTTGTCGATAGTATTGGTGGTTGGGGAATTTCCAGAGGACAGCTAATTCCCCACAATTACAAGGGATCTCCCGAAGGCTGTGAAGTATGCTTCGTTGTGGGTCACTAAGGACACGAACATGATCTGTGACAACAAAATATTCTGGGTGTTCATGGAGTTGAACATTAGAATGGGGATTAACAACAAGCCATGGTTATCACCCACTGTCTACAACAACCTACAATTTTTTGCAGAATTTAAAGCGGACTTTCATCACATCTACCTCAGGGCGCGCAAGGACCCTGCAAAGAAGTGGAATGAACTACCTTATATAGCCACAGATGATGTGATCTTCGATGTGTTGGAGATGTGGCCGCTAGAGTGGCGCGCTCTGGACATCTCTGCACTGGAAAAATATGCTGCGTAGAAGAAGAAGGAGGAGGCAAAACTGCGCATGGCACATTTGAAGGAAACTATAAGGAAATAAGAAACAACAACAAAAGTTTAGTAGGCGTGAGAAGCTGCACAGACAGTAGCAGAATAGAAAAAGGCCACAACAATATCAGCATAGAAGGTAGCAGAGAAGGTACATGAGGGCCAGAAGTCGCCTGAGCAGGAGAAAGAGATGGAAATAGAGGAAGAGGAGGGTGGCACAGACCCACAAATAGTGTCAAAACAATTGCAACCCTAGCACCCGAGCGAGCAGACAGGGCCACGCAAAAAGGTAAAAGCATCCAAGATGTCTGTCGACCCGATCACCCTTACTAAGGGGGATCTACATGATATAGGCAAGACGGTGCGTGACGTCACCATAAAGGCCCTCCACAACTTTGTGGAGGAGAATCAGATTGTGTTGGGGGCCGTCCGAGTGTAGATTCAGGAGTTGCAGGTGTGCGCTCCACAGGCTAGTACCCTCTCGACTAGCCTCGCAGTAGGAATAGTCGCAGCTGAGGAAATGCTACGCGCTCGTACAACCAACACAATAGTGTTGCCAGAAGGGGCACTAGTTACAACAAATGAGCTGACCAACCTACAGTTAGTACATTGAAGGGGATAGGGATCAACATGGCTACGCTCCCGCTTGAGACACTCTATGTTTTGTAGGATGGGATTACTGTAGAACTGTAGGCTATGCAGAGCCACGTGTTGCAGGTGTTGAGTGAGCAGAAGATCAACATGGAGCAGTTGAGCTTGCAGCTTGATGCTCAGAACAAGCAAATGGTGCAGGAACTGGAAGAAGCTTGCTAGATGGTCCCAGAGTTGGCCATCCTAGCAGAAGCACCAGCAGAGGCGCAAATCCAAAAATTAGTAGCAGGGGTGCGCGAGGTGTGAGATGAAATGGCTAAGGTTCAGCTGGAGCTAAACCTTCAGATAATAGAGCTTCGGTTGAAGGTACAACCTTCAACTCATCTAGAGGTAAGGGAACAATGTGCCAGCACCATTACATCAGGGTTGGAGCATATTAGCAGTGTAGTAAGGGACTACACCAGAATGTTGGAAGAATCACTCGAGGTCCTCACAAATCTGGGGGAGGATCCGAACATACAAGGCTTAGAAATAGAGGTGCGTGAGCTACAACGAGAGTATGACAACATCAAAGGGACTGCACAAAAGGTGGCCCTCACTCAGAGGCTCACGTGAATGCAATAGGCCAAAGCGCTTGAAGAGGTAGTGGATGCAGCATGACATAAAGAAATAGTTTTGAAGGCGTGTGTTCAGCCTTGGATTGATGAGGCCTTCGTAATCACAACAACAATTGAATGCAAGCTTGCACAAATGCAGTGGACACAGGAACAGATGCAAGGGAGCAATTCTGACACCGTGGTCTCAAAATAATATGTACAGGAGATTCAGCAGGCAGCCACTCAGTGCGCTGCTGACCTTGCAGCCATCCAAGCAAAGTTGGGAGGTCTCCATGCGAAGATCTCCACACTGACAAAGTGACTCGAGGGCGAGTCACGATGTTTATGTTGGGGGCCTGTTGGGCGTGGGATCCCCCCAAGGCAAGTTTTGGGGTTTAAAGCCCAAGTTTTGACTAAGTCCATTGTAATGACTCTGTGATTTGAGGGCACGGAGCACAAAGCTATTATAGAGTCATAGGGTTGTTTGCCCTTACTTTTGTAAATGTAGTGTCTGTTTGAGAGATCCACCCATGGTCCGCGGACCATGGGGTTATATAAATAGAGCGAGGCTCTAAGTATAAAAGATATCGAATAATCTAAGCATAGAAAGAAATCGATGAAGCAGTAAGTCGAAGGGTAGAGTTTTGTCTTTTAGTCCGTAGAGTAGGAGAAGGCTCTGCAGCTGAGTGTGCAGAGGCCTAGTAGTTTGTAGCTAAGTGTGTGGACCCCTGCAACTGAGTGCACAGGGAAGATCAAGTTTGTAACCATTGGAAACTTTAATAAAGAGAAGTTTTACCCTATTTATGTGTATCTTTACATGTTTTATGAATTGAAGTATGTTGGGTTTGAATTACAAGTTTATTGTTTATTTACTGCACGAAATTATATGAATGTGTTGAATCACTATATATAATATAAGGTATCTGTTTACGCGAAGATAACTAATTTTTATAAGAAGATAAGTAAGATCCATGGTGTGACTTGGGGAAATAGTGTAGATCACTGCTCCTGCAGCGCGAAAGCCCCAAAACCCCTGGATTAGGGCTGCATGAAGGTGAATATATCAGGGCGCGAAGGCCTCACAGGCCAGGGAAGTACGTGAAGTAACCTGCATGAAGGAATTCACAGTTGGACTAAGTCAACCCCTCAGACATCTCAAGAGTGAAGAAACCTGGTTCCAACATCCCCCCATACTGCTTCGGGTGAGACCATAGTCTGCATTCCACGGACTGTTGCCAAAAGGGCCAGTAGTACCAGGATTTGTTTGGCTAATTAACTCCGAACCTGGGTCAGGCCCCAAAAATCCAACAATATTCCTCCCATAAGAACACCCTTACATAAGATTAACATCCAATTTCAATTGTAAACTAGAGAGAACCCAAAGTCCTACAATAATTACACCATTTTAATGGATTAGAACATATGAGAGAGAGAAGGAGAAGGATTTTGCATAAATGTTTGATTCAAATGGGGAGCCTATGTTCGATGTTCTAGAACTCTTCGACACCTATGTTGAGTAATTTCCCATTGGGATGAAAAGGAAATTTGTCTTTTATGAGATCCCATATTGGTAGCATCTTAAGGTTTCCCATGTACTAGATCCCATGCATATATTTAAAAATGTTTCATCTTCTTTATGGAGGCACATATCATTGAATGAAAATGACATATTGGTTGTTAGGAGAGATCTTATTTCTTGAAAAACTAGAAGGAAACATTGGCCAAGACAAGAAACTTTAGAAGAGGTTGGTCCCTCTTGGTCTTTCAAAGAAGGTGATGTACCATGGATTTTAAAGAAAGATGATCTTTCTTTAGCAAAGGAATTTATAATGAGGGTGAGGGTGCCTTATTTATATGGGTCTTCACTATGGTGTTGGTTCATTGTGGAAGGTTATTTGTCAAGGTTAAAATTGCATGACCATTTGAACCTTTAAGAGTACATATGTCAAAAACATGGTTTTATTATATTTTTATTTTTATATAATGGGATATTTTATAATTTATTTTTTTATAATGTATTATTTACTGTGCAGTTTCATTAACCTTTGCTTGTGTGTGGGTGTGTGAACCATGAATTTCCCCAAGACCTACGAGGTGTCATATCTAAATTATCTGCATTTGTACATTGGATCACATCAAAGGATATTCATATAGATAGCATTCCATAGTGGCATCAAGAGATATCTAAGATTGTTTGTATGTTTGACAAGGAACTGTCGACGAGTTTCATGGACATACAGGTTCATCTTGTAATTCACCTAGTAGATGAGGTTGAATTAGTTGTGGTGGCTTATTGTCATTGGATGTTTTTCTTAGAGAGGTACATGAAGAAATTGAAAGGTTTTGTTCAACAAACGGAAAAACCTGAGGGGTCTATGGAAAATGGGTATATACCATATATACTGGGTATTAATTCCAGTGAGTACATCAAGCAAATTGACAATACACGAGGTTCGGTGATTTGGGATGAAAAAGGAGATGAAGAAAAAATAGAAGGGGAGCTTCTCGAAAGGAATGGAAAGAGGCACATGATAAAGCATAAGTGGCTTATTATTTGTCAAACTTCTACACAGTAACTATTCACATTGAACTTCATATTAATGCATATTTTTGACCTCATATGTATTATATATGTTGTTTTTATTTCATTAGTGACTTCAAAAATTGAAGGAATTAGAAAATTCATTCTTTATAATATGGAAGCTACATAATCATGGGTCGCATTTTACAAGAAGAAGAAGAAGAAATGGGACAATGACAGGAAATAATTCAAATGGTTGAATGATAGAAGTGTGTCTTATCCTTATCATTTAAAATAAAATATGCTAATGGCATGCCCTAACAGTTCGGTTGTTGATCAAGTCAGAGAGAAATACAATGCATATGGTCGTTACCCGCATGCTGAAGAGGATGTGTTAAACATAGCGATTGGTTGTGTTATCACTCCGTAATTTCCCTAGGTTGTGGAGAGAAACCCAGAGGTAACCACAAAACAACTTGCAAAGCTAGAATCTAACACTTGTAGCTTCACAGAGGGATCTCTCTATCTAATTTAAATTTTTTCTTAAGGTATTAGGCTAGTTATTAAGTTCTAAGGTTGGTTTTGAAAGATTTGGTTGAAAATTGTAGGTAATTCCATGGGGCATGGAATCATGAGCCTTAGGGTGATCAAACACAAAAATGACAGAGAAATTGTAACAAGGAAGGATAGGAAAACTTTTGGATTTTTTAAAGTATTTGTGCAGTGTGAAAGATGAATATGATTTAAGTTCAATTAAATATAGAGCATGCTGGGATGAATTCTATACTTAACATCAGAATGAAAACATTGATATTGTTTACAAGCTAGAGCAGAGTACACTTAAAAAAAATTCGTCCCTTTATCTTCTTGAAACAATAGAGACTGAAAACATATGGAAATCTGAAAATAACAATTTCACATGCGAAGGTACATCACCAATTTCTTGACACAGGAATCATGGAAAAAAACTCTATGTATTATTGTAAATTGATCACTTCAGTACACCTTACATCAAAATATGGCTCCTTTCTTCATACAAGTTCCAACCCTTGTTAAGCCTTTTTACAATATATTTATATAATTCTTACTAAAGTAACTCCAAATTCCAAAAAGGAACTGATTACAAAATGATATCTAACAATTTCTAGAAAAATCTAAACAATAAACTAAAGATAAAATCAATCGCTGGTAAACTGGAGGAAATATGGAACTGTTGGAAAATCTTCAACCTTCAAATTTGGAAATTGGTTTTTAAATGTTGATCCTTTACCTTAGAATATGGAGAGGTTGAAGTTGTCTTCACAAAACCTGCTAGCTTCCCTCTCAAATTTGATTAACTCTGCCACCTGTATCAACTAGTTGTCCCTTTGATTACTATTTCTGAGCCAAAAATTGCCTATTTGTTGATGTTTTCCACCTAGTTGATCAATAAATTATTTGTATTTTGGAATTAAATCAAATTTATGTGTTGAACCATTTTTCCATAGTCTTTTCCTTTCATCATCATTAAATAGTTCATCATTGTCCCAAAATATTTGGGAAGAAAATATTTTGAATAATATTTCTATATATTTTTCGTAGACCTGTAAATGAATTTAAAAAAAACAAAATTTCAAAATATTTCTTTGAATGATTTAATAAACCATCCTCTTATTTTTAAATCCATGTCTTGTTTTTAAAACCATGTCTTGTTTTTTCTTCCCATGGATTCTAAAAACCATGCCTTGTTTCTCCTTCCCATGGATTTTAAAAACAATATCTTATTTCTCCTTCACATGGATTTAAAAACCATGTCCTATTTTGCCATGGTTGGTAAAGTATTTTTACTTTACCCTTTTACTCCTGTAATTTTTTTTTGGATAATTATTTATCCACATTTCATTTCCCATGCGTTTCTCCTCTTTATACCGCAAAAACACTTCTTTCTTGTCTTCAAAATTTAATTTTTAGTCACCCTCCTTTTATTTTCACCTATCACCTCATTTACTTCACCTGTAAATCCTTTCACCTTAGTCACATTTTACTTAAAAATGAAAGTAAATGTGGTTCTAATGTTTTAGAGATTAGGTTACTAAGTTATTGTTTAATTAAATTGGATATTTCAAATAACTTAGAGATGTTTCACCCTTTAGCAATGGCAAGGGTTGTTGACAAATGGCTTATGACACCCCACTAATGACCCCTTAGGGACCTTTGTATAAAGATAATTTAGAATATAAGAATTGGTGAATTTGTAGGCTAAATTTTATCAGGAGATTTCCACAATAAATAACAGGACAGATAAACTCTCATTACCTATATTATAGGACCCTAAAAGTGGCTCCAATTGGAATGTCATCCTCCTTGTGAGGTGTCAAGAACACCATAGACTAGTAGCCTAATCCATTGGGTTGATCCCAAACCTCCAACATGATATGCTCTGAAACCACTGCAACTGGAACCCAATTGGTAGTCTGTTCCAATCCTCAAATGAACCAAATCGATTCTTCAAACTAGAAACTGAATTATATAGTGCAAACCAAAAACTCTGTTGCAAGCATTAAAATAAATCATAAATTTGATAACACATCACGAAAGTCTTAGGGCCTTCTCCTTGTGCTTCAAACTTTTATGATGGTTTTCCACACCTACTGAAAGTATATACACTAGGTGATCTCTTCTCTCCAATGTAGCCAATCAAGAAAATGGCTACTTGACTGAGTTCTACTCATACTTCTCATGAGAAGGAAGAAAATATATGATATTGGCAACCCAAATTGCCACTGAAGTTGTTGACCATAATCCACAAACATAAGAACAACCATTTTCCTTGTTAACTGCAACAGATTGGCTAGAGGATCTTGAAAAACATGAAAAGTTACATTTTGATGATATGCAAAAGGATTTCTTTCTAAAGATAAGGGAGTAATTTGTTCATCAATCTCACCATCTTTATTTGAAACAACCAATTCATCCACAACAATAACATCATAGGTTTGGGGACAAATTGTTCTTCTTCAACAAACTCTTCATTATCTAAACCCTAAGGCAGGTTTTCAATTGAGGCAACCACATCTTGAATATAAAAAAGGTCTACAACCATGGGGTCTAGAATAATCTACTCGACTTCATCATTATCTTGAATAATTTCATTGCTGGGAATCTTTGTGCATGCAGTTTCAGGAATCTGCTCTTCAGAAATTTCTGAATTAAGCTTAAAGGAACAAACTTGATGCATATATTGCTGAAAATAATGGATGGATCATGGATTTCCTGAGATTCTATGCCATCAAACTTAGAATTCTGATTTTTAGAAAATTTCTCCTTGAATTGAAAACTCAGGAGAAGAAAGGAATGCAAGCAAAATAGAATGATCATTTTCATTTCTGAAAATCTGAGAAGATTGCTACAAGCTATCATCTGTAATCTTTGTTTCTTCATTACAACTATGCTTCTTATTCTCTTATTCTTCTAAAATGTATAAAGGTTGTGAAATTTCATCAACAAGTTCATGTGAAAGTAGGTCATTGAAATGCAAATTTGTTTCATTTTCAACAATGGGAGAAATAACTACTTGCTGAAAATTTTCTTGATTGTCATAGTAGTCGGCTTCTACATTTTCTTCATGGTTGAAAGGTATCTCATGAAAGGCCTCTGTAATCTCATCATCCATAAACTGATCATCCTCATAATCATTTTCCAAATCTTCAATAAAATTATCAAAATGTGTGCAACAATCTTTGACTAGTGATAAGGAAGATAATATTCTTTATATCTCTCAAAAAACACTGTATGAAAATCTCTAAGAGAATATAAACAAGTATTCGGCGAGATTTCATACCATGTGATAAGCCTCATTATTGAGTAATTATATGGGCCTTAATTGGCCTTAATTCACGTCCTATCTTAGTCAAACCAACTATTCTCACAACTTATTGCATACTTTTGATTATATTTTGTTTATGAAATGAGTTAGAGTTGGATATTTGGCTTTGTGGTCTAATGTGCATGTAATGCAAGAATAAAGGATAAAAGTAAGGAAAATTCAGGTATAAAGGATAAAAGCAAGGAACTATGGCAAAGACCTTGCTAAAACTAGAATGGAACAAGGGAGAGTAATTATAGGAGGTAAATCCTCCTCATTTACTACCCCTCCATTTGAATATTCCTTCACCAGCTCGGAGTGCAAATGGCCATCACTTGGAAGACTAGAAGATAGTCGAGCAAGTGAAAAGGACAAAAACCAGTTTTTCTTGAATTAGAGGCCAAGCCTCCCTAATGGGAAGAAAGTCGTTATAGACTTCACATGCATAAATAGAGAGGTTTAGGACCTCAGTAGGATTTAGACTTCTATTGTAAAACTCTGTTATATTTCTGAGTTGCAAAGACTTGTGACAATTTGCTCTAAAATCCAAGGTTTTTCTAATAAGAATGAGTTATGTTTAAACCAGCTCTGAGTTAACTCCGAGGGTTGAAGCTCTTGGGTTAGGGCCCGACCCAAGCAGCCAAAGCTCCTCTTCATTGTACATATCTGCTAGCATAAGAGTTTTGTTCTGTTTATTTTCTTAAGTAGTTTCATGGTTTTTTGATTCATTTGCTCAAGTAGTTTTCTAGTTCTGATTCATTTGTTTAAGTAGTTTTCTAGTTTCGTTCATTTTTTTGAATAGCTTCCTATTTATGCTCATTTACTTTAGTAGCTGCATTGGCTTTAAGTTTACTTCCATTTCTATTTGTAATTCATAGATTAGTTAGAGGAAAATATTACTATTAGGTTGTGCGCAGGTGTCTCGGCCTCATCTCCTCCTTTTGGGACCATGACTTGAGGCAGAGACTCTTCAGTAGCCCCAAAAACACAGGTCTCTAGTTCTCGCATGGGCTATGGAGTTTTGTATTTAAAGCATTTGTTTGTTCACCCACACTAGTTCTCTTTGTCATTTTCATTTGAAATCGCCTCCAGCACGTTCCTCATGCATCACTTCATCGTGTTTGATCACCAACAAACCTTCACAATCACCATATGATTCATTATTTTCTCCAACTTCTGCAGTGCGTGGAGTGCACCACTCACTTTATGAACTTTATGTCCCCACCATTGATATTCCTCGCCTAATCCGATGACCATCGCGTCACCTCCACACCTTTAGGTGCTTTAAACCCCCACTATCGATCTTCCTTGCTTGATTTGATGGCTGCCGCTTCACCCGATCACCAACTATCTTGGCTGATCTCCTCCACTAATCAGCCCCGCCTGATCCAATGGCTATCACACAATCTTGCGTGGATTAGTGCACGAACGTTATCCACCTGAGAGCATGTGAGAAAAGTGGATTTCTCATGCTATGTGTTGTGCAGTAAGGCTAATCACGTGAAATTTCCAAAACCTGATTACAGCCTGAAGGGCGTGCAAGAAACTACTTACCACCTTAGAAACCCGCTCCCTCATTTCCACACATTTCTTTTCCCCGCGATATGATCTCCATCATCCATCTCTTGACTTCACCCGTGTGATAATATCTTAGTCGTCCATCGCTCTTGTTAGCCTCGTCCGTCTATCTCTTGACTTAACCCACGTGATATGATCTCCACCGTTCATCATGTGCGTTCATCCTGTTCATCCATCTAGTTGCTTAAGCCTTCGTGATAAGACCTCAGTCGTTCATTTTTTTCATTAACCTTGTTCTCCCATCTATCTATGTAACCTCCTGTGATCCAATCTCCACCATTCATTTGCCTTTCACCTGACTGATCCAACGGTTCTTATGCATTGTTGCTCCCTCACGTCCTCCTTTCACTAATTTCAACCTTCGATTTCTTTTTTCGCTTGAAACCCAATTTAGCCTAAGTTTCTTTGTTACACCTTAGTCTAGTTTTGATGCTCTTTACTTCTGCAACTTAGATAATTAGCATTAGGCTAGTGTTAATCTAGCAATTCTACTTAGCATAGTTGTTTAAATTCGTTAGTTAGGTTATGGTGTAAGTTTAGCATTTCATGTTGTCTTCTTCATTACTATAGTAGAGTGGCTCTCTCTTAGAATAGGTTTTCTCTCCTTCTATCAAAGAATTAAGCTTCTTCTGACCCTATAGAAGTTTGGTTTGGAACCCTTGGGGTCTCTTTCCAGACAAATAGTGACAGCAGACAGGACCTTCACTTCTACTTGTGCATATAGCACTGTCACCTCCAAGTTTGTATGAACCTTGGGTTGATAAGTAAAGTTAGTAGCCCTGGGAGTTGCAGCATTATTGTTGCAATACCTAGGCTCATCACTTTTTGGCGTTGTTTCCTAGGAGGTGTCTAAGTAGAAGTAATTACTGCTTTCTTCTATTTCTAGTCTCCAAACTTTCTTTTCTTCTACTTCTAGTCTTCAACTTTCTTCCATTAGTTTATTTATGCAAAAGTAGTCTAGTTTCTTTCTTTCTTTCAGTAGTCATTATTTGCTTTCCTTTCCATTCTGCAAGTACTTTCTAGCTTTAACAAAATCTTACAAAAACCAACCCAAAAACATTTCCTTTCATGCCTTGTAGGATTAGGGACACTTCAGGGAAATTCTTGCCAAATAGCCCCACTACATCCAATAGGAAACCTTCTCTCTTCTTCAGTGACGGTGAATTGGAAGACCCTTTAGGTGAGCAACCTTACCTATTTGAGGGACCTACAGAAGAAGAAGAAGAGGAAGAACCCATTCCTACTGAACCAATGGCTGGAAACCAAAATGACAGGAGAGATAGAGAGAATTGAGAGTGCCTTCCCCATCAGGGAAACCAATGAGGACACCAAGATGAAGAATATAAGCCCCTATGCTCTACCTCATTTCCAAGGCCTAACCGAAAAGGACCCTGACACTTTCCTATTTGAATCTGTATTTATATGCCAAACCTATGACTATACAGATGATGAGCAAAAGTTAAAACTATTCCAATCTACCCTCAAGGATGCAGCATTGCGCTGGTTCATGGGTTTACTTGGAGATAGCATCACAACTTGGGCTTAGATGCAATAGACTTTTAACAACAAATATAGGGAATACTCTAGGTCAAAGGACATTAAAGAGAAGATTTTTAGGATGAACATAGGCCAGGATGAATCCCCAGAAGACTACGAATAAAGATTCCAACTTAGTTACAAAAGGGGCAGGTGCACACTTGACCCTGAGTCACTAATGCTGGTCTTGCTTAGAGGAGTAAGGGAAGATCTTCTAGATACCTTAAATATGATATCAGGAGGAGATGTAGACCAATTACCCTATGAGGATATTAAGACTGTCTTTAGAAACCATTCTAGGGAGGCCAGGAAGAAGGGTAGGGGTAGTCAACCTATGGCCAGTACATCATCCTCTAACTTATCCATAAAGCGTGAAATTGGAAATATGCTGGAAGATTTCAAGGTGACATGATGCAAACCCTTGCCTTGCAATTGGACACCATGAACATCAAAAGGAATCAAGAGGAAGCAGAGAGAGCCTTGGCCATCTTTTGTCCTAGATGCACTAGAAGGCATCCTAGGGACGAATTTCCATTGAATTGTATTAAGATTTGCTCATTCTATGAAGAAAACCACTCCATAGATAAGTTCCCTTCTTTACCTAGACTCAAAGTTGTATATCATGGAGTTGAAAGGGTCATGGAGTAGCTTTGCTACATCAACCAATGGAGACCTCTTGGGCCTAGACCATACTAGCAGGGTATGCAAGGGCCATCCCATGCATATTACAACCTCAACCAAACCATAGATATACCTTCTTGGGGACCCCTTGCTCATCCTTCCTGGTCTACACCCCCTCCTTGGTCCTATGCATCTTAGTATCAACCCCAGCTAGCCAGCCAATCATTTCAACCTTATGTTCAACCATAACATCAGTGGAATACCCCACCTCAGGGGTGGAGGCCCCAATTCAACAATGTTCCAGCCCTATTGCCTCTACCACCTACCCAACCACAACTCTTGCCACTACTCCAACTAAGCAACCCCAGATGCCTACCCAACAAAATTTGAACCCAAACAATAGGCAGGCTCAACAAGCATGCAATGGAGAGACATCATACCCAACTTATGCTGTAGAAATCCAGGAGATCAATTTAAGATCAGGGAGAATTCTCCCTGATAACCAACCTCCCTCTCCACATAGGGAATTTGAGGAAGAAAAAGAGGAAAGCAACCTTAAATTAAATCCACCCTTTCCTGAGAGATTAACCCAGCCACTCCAGCCTACCCCAGAGGAAACTGAACTTCTAGGAGAATTGAAGAATCTATGTGTAAAGATTCCCCTTCTCCAAGCAATCAAAGATGTTCCCATTTATAATAAGTTGATAAAGGAGAACTGCTTCAAGCATCTAGGAAGAAGAAAAAGGGATGCCCCTACCATCAATGTCATTGGGCAGTTGTTTGACTTAATGTTGGGGTAAGTAATATGTCCAAAATATTTAGACCCTGGAAGCCCTATGGTAGATGTGCACATCAATGGCACCATTGTCCCAGACACTCTGATTGATATTGGGGCTTCCATTAATGTGATGACCAAGGACACCATGCTCAAGCTCAACCTCCAAGGGTTATTAAGGAAGACCACAACAGTTCTACAACTTGCAGACTATTCCATAGTCACCCTTGAGGGAATTGTAGAGGATGCGATGGTCTCCATTGACTCATGGGAGTACCCTATAGATTTCCTTGTTCTATAGCTTAAGGCTAAGCTTACTGGTTACCTTCTCAATCTTGGGAGGCCATGGTTGCCCACAACTAATGCTTACACTAGTTGCAGAGCTAAGAATATGACCATCAAGAATGGGCATATGTCCAAATGATTAGTCCTATACCCTCCTGCTCAACCTACTCTAGAGCATGATTTACCTTTATGGTTTGAGGAGGAGGAAGAGGATGAGGTTTATTCTACCCAACTTTATACTTTGGAAGCAATCATAGGAGGAGGACAACAAGATGAGGATGATTAATTGAACACCTACTCCAAAGTCCAACTCATAGTTCACTTCCATTAGAAGAAGAAGTAAGGGAAAACCAGAACAATCATCAAATTGACTTATGCTTGGCCAATTCCAACCCACTCCGTGTCAAAACCAGAGATTTTTTCCCAGAGAAGACTTTGAACATTAACCCATCTCTTTTTTCTTTAGAAGAGGAAAAGTTATGCCACATGTTGAGAGAGAACCTAGAAGCCTTTGCTTGGAGTTATAAAGAAATGAAGGGAGTACACTCCTCAGTGTGTACTCACCACATATACATCAAAGAAGGTTGTAGGCCAGTCAAGCAACCACAAAGGAGGACGAATCCAACTCTCAAAAACATAGTCAAAGAAGAACTACAAAAACTGCTAGATGCAGGATTCATTTACCCTATCTCAGACAGTGAGTGGGTCTCTCCTTTAGTGTTAGTTCCCAAGAAAAATGGGAAGTGGAGGATTTGTGTTGATTATAGGGAGTTGAACAAAGCCACAAAGAAGGATCATTTTCCCTTACCCTTCATTGACCAAGTGCTAGATGGCATGGCAGGGAAGAAGTTCTTTTCTTTCCTAGATGGATTCAGTGGGTAAAACCAAATCCAAATCTACCCAGAAGACCAGGATAAGACCACCTTCACCTATCCTTGGGGTACTTTTTCCTATAGGGTCCTCCCTTTCGGTCTATGCAATGCTCCTGCCACTTTCCAGAGAGCAGTCTTAAGTATTTTTGCTGAATTAGTACATGATGCTATGGAAATCTATATGGATGATTTTACACCTTATGGCTATGATTTCCAAGAAGCCCTAACTAACCTAGGAAAAGTATTACACAAATGCATTGAAATGAGTCTGTCTCTCAGTCCAGAAAAGTGTGAATTCTCAATGACTCAAGGGACTGTGCTAGGTCATTCAATATCTCAGCAAGGACTGCAGGTGGACCCAAACAAAATAGCAATCATCCAAAGGTTTCCACCTCCACAAAAGCAGAGAGATGTCAAAAGTTTCTTAGGATTGGCTGGATACTATCAAAGATTCATAAAGGAGTTCAACAAGTTGGCCTCTCCTTTGTTTGGACTGTTGGCCAAATATTCTGAGTTTATATGGTGAACGAGTTGTCAAGAGGCCTTAGACATTCTAAAGGGTAAGTTAAGAAGGTTTGTAAGGGAAGAGGAAGTCTTTGAGATCCTTCTGACCTGTCATGATGGGCCTTGTGGAGGTCACTTTGCGGCAAAAAGGATAGCATTCAAAGTGTTTCAAGCAGGCTATTATTGGCCTACTCTTCATCAGGATGTGAAAAAGTATATTAGTAAGTGTGATCGGTGCCAGAGGATGGGAAAGTATACTCCAAGAGATGAAATTCCCCTATAGCCTCAAGTGATTTTCGAGCCATTTGACAAGTGGGGCATGGACTTCATTGGGCCTATCAAGCCTCCTTCAAAGAAAAAACAACACATCATTGTGTGCACTGATTATTTGACTATGTGGGTTGAAACCAAGGCAATTAAGGTAGAAATAGAAGAGAATGTGGCTGAGTTCCTAAGGGATAATATATTCTACAAATTTGGGTACCCTAGAGAGCTAGTCATAGACCAAGGCAGCCAATTTACCTCCAGCATGATTGAAGAACTGCTCCAGCATCACAAAATCAAGCATAGGACCTCCACTCCTTATCATTCACAAGATAATGGGAAAGTGGAGGTGACCAATAGCGCATTAGAGAACATCTTAACCAAGGTAGTGAGAAAAAATAGGAAGGATTCGGTAGAGATACTAGTTGAGGCCACCTAGGCCTATAATACAACATGGAAGACCACCACCAGATTTACACCCTATGAGCTAGTCTATGGTAAAAAGGTTGTGTTGTCCATTGAATTTGAATATAACACATTGAGGATGGTAACCCAACTAGATTTAGATCTCAGTCATGCACAAAAAGAAAGGTTGTTACATTTGAATGGCTTGGATGAATTCAGAATGCATGCCCTCCTACATACAAAGATAGTCTAGCTTCAGAGGAAGATCTGGCATGAAAAGCACATCAAGGAGAAGCAATTTCAGGAAGGAGACTGGGCATTGTTATATGATTCCAAGTTTAAAGACTTCAAGGGCAAGCTAAGGACAAGATGGCTCAGACCTTATGTGGTGGAAATATGCCATGACAATGGTTCAGTGCAAATCAGAACTATTGATGAAGAACCATTCCATTGCTAGTTAATGGACATGGACTGAAAATCTACAAGATGCCTTTATCAAAACAAGAGTTCATTGATAGTATTAATAAGACAGTGATGATGCTAGGGTAAGCTCCAGCTCCTCCCTCATCAGGTCACTAAAAAAGGAAAAAATAAAAGAATAAGGATTCAGGTGAAAACCTCCATGAGGCGCCTAAGTCCCATATTTGGGTTGAAAACCTCATAAGGTGGACCAAGGATGAGAAAAATGAAAAAGAGTAAGAAGATTCGTGGGTGAAAACCTTCCTTGAGGCACCTAGTGCAGATATCTAGGGTGAAAACCTCTTTGAGGTAGCCTAGGTGTTTATTTAAAAAAAATATAATAATAAAAGAAAAAAGCATAATTGGTATTTGCAGGTGGGTGAAAAAGACAAGCAAGGAGAAAAGAGCAGATCCAAAGGGAACCTCGGCTCACATATATTCATCTCCTCCACTCCTTACCATGCATCCCTCCATCAATTCTATTGTTTTTCACTTCATTGCTTCAATTCAGGTGAAGATTGTGTTTTCCAACAGAATCACCTCAACCATTACCATCATCCCTACATCCACATACACACCTACTCCCTCTGTCCATTCATTACAACATCCTCACAGCACCAGCCAACAACATGATAAAGAAATTCTAAGGGAGACACCAAACATTGCCAAGTGGTAATCCAGGAGCTCCACAATAGTAGCAGCATCAAATCCAAGAGCTCCACAGCAGTAGCAACATCAAATCCAAGAGATCCATAGTAGCAGCATCATCATATCGAAGAGCTCCACAGTAACAACAATAACATCAAATCTTCAGTCACAGACACCTGCAAAAGCTAATAAACCATCAGTAAGCGGAAAAGGAGGAAGAAGAATAACCATCAACAACACCTCTGATCTTTGACAACTGCAGCATGGCATCAAGACCACAGGTAAGTATCCCACTCACTCACTCATATGCATCATTTGATCAAAAGTTGTAAAGGTTAAGAGGTAGTTGGTTTATAAGCAAAAAGGTGGCAAAAAGGAAATTCTTTAACAAGGAAAAAGAGAATGCAAGAGTCCATAGATACAATATTGTTATGGCAACCATTTGAGAATGCTTGAAGAACTAAGATTTGGGGTAGAAACCCCAACACACCAAAGACTCAGCATACCCCATTTCTTGATGCAATCACTCATAGAATCCAGTAGAAAAGTAAAGGAAGGAAATTCCCAGCAGTTAGTTCACCATGGGTTGATCAGGATCCTCATTGAGGATGGCCTCCAAAACCTTAGGATCCCTATAAAATGGTCAATCCTTAGAGACTTACCAGTAGAGGATGACATCAAAACCCTCATCTATGATGTTAGTCCTTTTGTCAGTGAGGAGGAGGCAAAACAAGAAGAAGATATAGAGCTAGATGGGATGAGATGAATAAATAAGAAACTAATATAGAGGAACATGTTGAAACACAAGGAGTATGATGCTGAAACGGAAGAAGAAACTGATGGAGATGAGAAAGAACAATAAAAGGGATAAGATAACAAAAATAGAGAGGACAACTGCAGGAAAAGGAAAACTAGCTAGCATGTATGGCTAGCCTCTCATTGGAGTCCATCCAGTGTAGGATGCTAGCTAAATCCTATACTCCTTACCTCAGAGAACAATGGCCGCAATTTCATATTAAAACACTAACACAAAGGAGCACCATGCCATTTAAGGGTTGCAGGTAGTTTATTGATATTTTTTATCAAAGTACACTAGAAGATAGGGCCAAAATGGCTGAGTTTTACTTGCACAACATGGCCCTCATAGACATGAATATTTGGGATCCTAATGTAGAGCTAGGAGATCTACAATTAATAGCTTTGGCATCATGGAGAAACCATGAGGAGTCAAGGGCTGCAGAGATGAAAAGAATATTGGTTTGAAAGAAAAATGAACCTCTTTTCATCAGAGTTCAATAATAAAATCCCATGGCCCTAATCGCCACCCATAATCTAATTACAAATAATCCCCAGCTAGCACTTAGATAGCTTGCTTCCTAAGAGCAACCAATTTCACATTTTGAGGATATGTTTAGGCTGCTAAGGGATGATAATATACATGTCTGCTAAAGAAGATGAACAATTGCCACACAAATTGAGGATCAGAGAATATCACTTCCCTCAAAGGTTGAGAGAGGCACTCAATAGGACACCTATGTATAAGCAATCAATGCAAATGTTCAAGGTCAATTGGATAGGCCTAAAACTCAGTCCACCACTACTCCCAGGGATGCTAGAAGGGAGAAAAGAAGAAGAGGAATAGAGGCAGTGGGAAGAAGTAGAAAGGAAAGTAGGCTTCTATAAACAAGAAGAAGAGACCACAGCAGAAGAATGGGATGTTAGAGAGGCTACCAAAGCCATGAAGGACATGGAAATTGACTAAGTTTCTCAGAGGATGAGCAACACTTTCAGTAGGGGGGTGATGATGAGCCTCATTATTGAGTAATTATATGGAATATAATTGGCCTTAATTCACCTCCTAGCTTAGTCAACCCAACTATTCTCACAACTTATTGCATAATTTTGATTATATTTTGTCTATGAAATGAGTTAGAGTTGGATATTTGGCTTTGTGGTCTAATTTGCATGTAATGAAAGAATAAAGGATAAAAGCAAGGAACTATGGAAAATACCTTGGTAAAACTAGAATGGGACAAGGGAGAGTAATTATAGGAGGTAAATCCTCCTCATTTACTACCCCTCCATTCAAGTATTCCTTCACTAGTTCGGAGTGCAAAAAACCATCACTTGGAAGACTAGAAGACAACCGAGTAAGTGAAAAGGACAGACACCCGTTTTTCTTGAATTAGAGACAAACCCTCCCTAATGGAAAGAAAGTCATTAGAGACTTCACATGCATAAATAGAGAGGTTTAGGACCTCAATAAGATTCAAACTTCTATTGTAAAACTCTGTTTTATTTTTGAGCTGTAAAGACTTGTCACAGTTTCCTTTGTAATCCATGGTTTTTCTAATAAGAATGAGTTTTGTTTAAGCCAACTCTGAGTTAACTCTGAGGGCTGAAGCTCTTGAGTTAGGGCCTGACCAAAGTAGCCAAAGCTCCTCTTCACTGTACATATCTTCTAGCATAAGAGTTCTGTTCTATTTATTTTCTTAAGTAGTTTCATGGTTTGCTGATTCATTTGCTCAAGTATTTTTATGTTTCTGATTCATTTGTTTAAGTAGCTTTCTGTTTCTTTTCATTCATTTGAATAGCTTCCCATTTTTGCTCATTTGCTTCAGTAGCTGCATTGGCTTTAAGTTTACTTCCATTTGTGTTTTTAATTCACAGATTAGTTAGAGGAAAATATTACTATCAGGTTGTGCGCAAGTGTCTCGACCTCATATCCTCCCTCTGGGACCATGACTTGAGGCAGAGACCCTTCAGCAGCCCCAAAAACATAGGTCTCTAGTTCTTGCATGGGCTATGGAGTTCACTGCTTAAAGCAGTTGTTTGTTCACCCGCACTGGTTCTCTCTGTCATTTTCATTTGAAACTACCTCCAACATGTTCCTCATGCATCGCTTCATCGTCGTCCGATCACCAAAAAACCTTCACAATCACCGTCTGATTCACTATTTTCTCCAACTACTATGTCACGTGGAGTCCACCACTTGCTTTATGAACTTTAAGTCCCCACTGTCAATTTGCCTCACCTAATCCGGTGGCCATCGTGTCACATCCACACCTTTAGGTGCTTTAAACTGCCACCGGCAATATGCCTTGCCTGATCTGATGACTATCACTTCACCCAATCACCAACTAACTTGGTTAATATCCACCATTGATCAGCCTCGCCTGATCCAGTGGCTATCGCACAATCTCACGTGGATTAGTGTACGGACCTTATCCACCTGAGAGCACATGAGAAAAGTGGTTTTCTTGTGCTACGTGTCACGCAGTAAGGCTAATCGCGTGAAATTTCCAACAATTGCTTATAGCCTGAAGGGCGTGCGAGAAACTACTTACCACCTTAGAACCCCGCTCCCTCATTTCCACATGTTTCTTTTCGATATGATCTTCACCATCCATCTCTTAACTTCAATCGCGCAATAAGATCTTGGCCGTCCATCGCTCCTGTTAGCCTCACCCGTCTATCTCTTGACTTAACCCGCATGATATGATCTCCACCATTCATCATGTGTGTTCATCCTATTCATCCATCTAGTTTCTTAATCCTTTTTGATTGTTGCACTAAAAATTGTCACCTTGACATTCTACTATATGTGTGAGTTCATTACCACTCATACTTTCCCCCTCTGCAAGTCTGAAGCATCAGCTCCTCATATCAAGCCTTGAAAGTAAGAGAAAAGCCCTTAAAGTCTTTAAAACTCTGGCTTCGCACTTTCTCTTTGTATTACCCATGGTTCCGCACCTATTGATCATGTCTCATGTGCACCTAACCACTCTATCTCTATGTTAAAGGTGTGGACCCCTATAAAAGTTAAAAAGGCGTGAGTATATTCTATAAAACTCACTTTCAGTCATTTCTAGAAGCTTCTGGAAGGAATCTTGAGGTGGCAAGTTCGCTCTCTTAAGGTTCATGCATCCCATACCTTAAGGAGCTAACCCCTTGATGTGAGGAGCTTATCCCTTTGAAAGAGGATTCTATCCCTTCATAGGTGGACCTGTAACCTCCTCCTCTACACTATAAAAAGAAGCATTGGACTAGTTACTTGGAAGGTTAGAAGCTGAATATTTTTTAGGTGAAATGCTGCTGGAACTTAGTCTTCTTTAGTTGAGTTTTTTATGAGGATAGATTACATACCTCTAAGATCTCATTTGGAAGAGTGCAAGGCTTGTCAAAGTAAAGGAAATTCCTATTTTGGACCCCAAGAAGAGCTTGTTCAGCATCAAGGCTGAAAAGGTTGTAAGGTTCTTCTACTTCAAAGTTAATACAAATAAGTTTGTTTTTCTCAATAAGTTGTTGATTCATGGTTTATTTTATGGATTCTTTGATCACCATAATAGACATGATTTATGATATTTTCTATGCAGGTGCTATTTAATGTTTACTTGTTTGTGATTGTAGGTCCTCAAAGATAACTCTTTCGAATGATTGAAGGATGACTACTACGAACAAGCATTGGATCTAAGGTAGGGTCTTAACACCTTTATAATATTTATTTATAAATCGCATATGTCTAGAGAGAGATAGATTTTTTTGTCTGTTTGTTGCTAGACTATCTTTTGATACTAGGGAGGTCAGTCTTGTCCGCAAGATCGATTTATCCGGCCAACAAATTGGCGACTCCACTGGGAGATGAATTTTTTTTTTGGTTTTCCTTTGTTTTGACTTGAGAAAATTGTTTTCGTTTCTGGTTTTTGATTGATGTATACTAGCTTGGTTAGTTTTTAGAATCTAGATTATTTCTTGTTTTCTTTGAAGTTTTTAGGGGACTATACTTTCTCTTTACAGAGTGCGGGCATCTCCGCACTTTTCCTTTAGTAAACAGAGCGGAACTGCACCTGTTTCTTCTGGAGCCCGCGGACCCTGTGAAATTTTTTGAAAAACCTAAAATATCTTCTTCTAGTTAAGTTTAGGTTTCATTTAGGATTTTTAGTGTCTACCCAGATCTGTTTTTTTCCTGTCAAAAATATCTTGTGAGTGAATTTCGATGGTATTTTTGTTTTATATGATTTTCTAGAAGTTTTGCATTCTTGGAGTGGTTTTCACTTTGTCTTTGTAGTGACTCAAAGATCAGAAGTTTGAGAAACCTTAGATCACCGTGACGTCTTTTCATCTTCTTGATGATTCTGAATTGGTTTTGAAATCTATCCTTTGTGAGAAATAGTTTTAGTTTTCTCATTGCAAATATTTGAACAAACTTTGTTATAAGTTTTGAATTTCATTTTTACAAAAAAAAACATATCTGGATGTTTTTTGATTGGTTTGTTATTTTGAACAAATGGATCCTTAGTTTACTGAACAAATAAGTAAAACATCCTAAAAAAGAATTGAAGCTTTTACTTAATTATATTTTTAAAAGTTTTTAGATCTCAAAATTAGTTTTTGTAGTTTTGAGTGTTTTTCTAGAACTTATAGATCTCTTTTGAAGAAAATTGTTTTTTGTAGTTTCAAGTTTTGAAAAGGGAAATGGATTTATTGCGAGCATTAATTATTAGTCTCGTTTTGAGTTCTTATTAAAAAAGACAAAAAAAAATTCTTTCCATTTCCATTTTGAAAGAAAGAATTGTTTCTTAAAGAATTGCATTCTCGAACTCTTTCTTTTAGCTAGAATTTCATTGAAAGAAAAACGAATTGCTTATCATTTTAGGTGCATTTTTTTAGCGTTTTTGGAGTCGAGTCTTCACACCATCAAAGTTTCATTTCCATACCTATTGACTTAAAGAACAACCCATAAAAGCAATGCTGAATGAAAATTGATCTAAAAATCGTTTCTATTTTTAAGGCTCTTATCACCAATATAGCTTAGGCTGGTATCTTGGAGTAGGGAGTAATTAACTCTCCAAGATAGTTAAAACAAACAAGTAGATACATCTAGTGGTAGGAAATAAATCCAATTGTAATTGATACATTCTGGGAAGCTTCTCTTAAAGGAGTCAATCATGAGATCATGTCCGAACCTTTGAGACAATCAATTATGTTTCATTGGGAAAGATAAAAGATTTGTGCATATTATAAATGGTAAACCTCAGATTAACCATTGTCGAGAAGCCTGGGGTCACTTTTTGGTAAACCTCAGATTGACCATGTCGCCTTTAAGGGGGTTGAGCTTTGTTACTCTGCCCTTTGCGCATAAATCAGATCGTAGACTATTCCCCCATTTGTATTTGTTGCTGTTGGTAACCTTAGTGTCCATAAACTTAAGATTATTTCCTAAGGCGACGGTGAAGGAAGGATCTCACTGTACCTAGAGAAGATGTCGATTGGACTCACTTGGAATCTTTGGGGGGTTCTCTTCACTCAAGATGGTTTTGTGAAGAAACTTGTGCCAGTCTATTTCATTAAGCAGGTTGTCGGGGTAACTATTCCAACCACCCTTTCTGTATTAAAGTTCTACTAAGTTGGATTTCATCACCAACTAGTCTTTTTAGTACGGGAAGTTATTGTTTCTGTGTGATTTGAACTCTTAGATTTTTCTAGGCATGTGATTTAGTTGTTTGTTTCTTTAGAGACTTTAGGTGTTTTTATTGAAATTTTCTTTGTTTGCGTGTGATTAATTAATATTTAATCATGGCTGAATTATCGAGACAATCTCGTAGACTTCAGGGGAAACCTCCTGAGTATACACCAAGCCAGCTTGAAGCGCTATGAGCTCTTGTATCACCTAGTGACAGTAGATTTGGATCACCAGAAACCGGAGAGTCATCTTTAATTGTTCATCCTGATTATCAAATACAAACAACAGAGTATATTCAAGAGAAAATTTCATTTTCTGAAGTTACTGGTAGTATTTCTCCTTCCAGTGAATTAGCTGAAGAACCTGAAATTTCTGAGCCTGACACTGAACCTGCTGCTACTCCAACATCAGGATTTGCTTCTCCAACTTCTAGTGGTCTTGGTTCACCTAGGGTAGGAAACATCATTACTCAAAATATTCCTTCTGGCCTCATTTCTATTGAAGAACTTGTCAGTCCAGATGAAGACATAACTCTTCCCAAAAACCAACAGACTTTAAATCTTAGGGAGCATGAATCAATATTCTACAGTCCTTGTAGGAGTGACACTTGGTATGTATCATTGACAATTTTTTTAGAAAATCTGGGTCTTAGTTTTTCACCACCTCGAATTCCTTTTCATCCTACACCAAGAGGTTATTATCCTTCATCAATCATGTCAAGACAATCATCTATGTTTTCCCAATCACCGGAAACATTTTTATATGGTAGTCCTTCTGTTCCTTCGGGGTACCAGTCACTCACTAGTACTTTTTGAGGAGCATCTCCTCGATCGACTAAACATGAGTTATCAATAGGTAGTAGTGGAACTCAAGCATTGAACGCAGAACAAATCCTTATGATGTCTAGTAGTATTCCAAATTCTCAACCTCAAGGTAGTCAGTTACCGCTTGGGGGGCAACCTCAAGGTAGTTAGTTACCACCTGGGGGGCAACCCCAAGGTAGTCAGTTACCTCCTAAGGGGAAACCCCCAAGTAGTCAGTTACCGCCTGAAGGGATTTCTCAAGTTTTTCAAACTTTAGGATAGTACATACCCCAAGTTCAACCTCAGACTCAGTACACATCCCAAGGTCAACCCCAGTTTCAGTACATACCTCAAGGTTAGCCCTAGTTTTAGTACGTGCCTCAGGGTTATCAACCTCAAGGTCAGTACCCAACTCAAGGTTTCCAACCGCCTTCTGGTCAATCATTTTTACAAGGAGCTGGAAATGTACCACTTAATTATCAGCCCTATGTTCAACCAACTTATGGTCCTCCATATGCACAACCTTTTATGGGTCGATACTCTGGAATGAATATGGTGTGGGATCCGTCTCAAACTCAACAAAATATGCAACCTAATGTGCAGTTATCTAATCAACCTAGACAACCTTTGGTTTCTGGTCCAACCCAGCAACCTGTCTAACCTACTGTTCAAATCCCTGCATCTGGTACAGTTCAGCAGCCTGGGCCTAGCTCACCTCAGACTTCGCCTCAAACTACTGCAACTACTGCAGCTTCTGTTCAACCTACCACACCTGTTTTTGGAGTATTTGTAGCTCTAGTTTCTACTATCCCTGCATCAGTGCAAACTCCTCAAGTATCTGTGCCACAGTCAGGACCTACAGTTCAGACTTCAGTCCAGATGCCTGGAGGACAGGCTGGTCCAAGTACGATTGTCACAAGTCAACCACAATTCACATATCAACTGTACCAGGGATAGTATCAATTCAGTCCTACTGTACAAAACCCAGTTTATCAGTATCAACCATATCCTAGCTATACTTATCAACAGCCTCAACAACCCCAGTTTGGTCCAGTTAATCCTGGTTTTCCAGGAATTTATAACATTCCTAATGCAAATCCGATTCCAAGTTATCTTGGATATCCTCCTCTTGGAGCTGGTCTCAATACTCAAGGTTTTCACGACCCTAACCGTCAGTTACCATTTATTGCAACTTTGGATTTACCTGATTTGTTGCGCCTTACGAATGATCTGATTTACTATCTTCTGTATTGGCTGCCAATGCCTAGTAAGTTGCCCAGTGATATCCCAAAATTTGAGGGTAAGTTAGGCGAGGATCCGTCAAATCATGTTATGACTTATCACCTTTGGTGTACATCTAATTCAATCATTGATGATTCAATTCAATTGCATCTTTTTCAACGAACTCTTATTGGTCTTGCCGCCAAATGGTACATTGAGTTACCACGAGCCTCTTTTTATAATTTCAATCAGTTAGCCACTTCTTTCTTAACTCATTTTTAGTTTCCTATCAGATACGATAATGGCACGAAACTGTTAACTTCACTGAAACAATCCACGGCCACATATATTTTTGATCATATTCATGAATGGCGACGTAGAAGGCATTTAGTGAAAGTTTTCATTTCGAATCAAATTTTAGTGGAATGGTTCATTAGATCATTGTTACCTAAAATCACTGAAGAAGTAGCTAAGGGAGGAGTTGTTACTAAAAAACAAGTCATTGCTCAGGCTCAGTACTTTGACCTCTTCTATACGCAGTCAGGTAATTTACATAAAAAAAATCCCTGATCTTCCAAAACACAGTCAAATAACTGTAGCTCCTTCAGGGTCACATGTCGTTGATGGTATGATTGGTTCAATTAGTACTAAAAGTAAGAATAAATCTTTAAAGAATTCTTCTCCTATAATAACTTTACCTGATTCCCTGACAGGAGATTCTTCCACTGAAATTTTTGCTGACATCCATGTCGTAGAATCATCTACGGCCAAATCAAAATCTGTTAGTAAAAATAAAGGGAAGAAGAAAAACAAACAAAATTCAAAAGATAAAATGGATAAAAATGAATCTACTGACGAGAAATGTAAACCTTACTATCCTTGGTTCATTTGCGAAAAGGATCATTTTACCAAAGACTGCCCACATTGAGCAGAGGTTTCGAAAATCGTTAAAGGTTCTCAAATGCCTGCTATCTTGAAGGATCCTTTTCCTACTCAAGATAGTAAGATGATTGGTTCTTCCTCGAATGCCTTAGAGGGACCCATTATGATGATGTCTCATGTCAGGATTGTGATGCGATCGCAAGATTATGGTAGTAAAAATCCTGTTGGTGGTAAAGAAGCAGAATCTTCTAATTCAAACATACCAACTTCACCTCCTCCTAGTTCCGGTCCACTACAGATCAAGAAACCCAACCCTAACTTAGTAATCAAAATGCCTGCTAAAGGTATACTTCAGAAATCAGCTTTTAATCCACATGCGAGAGCTGCTCATAATTATAACATTGTTGAAGACTTAGCTATTTCCCCTTCAGTAATGTCAGCTTTGGAAGTGCTACAATTGTGCCCAACACAGCGTAAATTACTATTGTCTGCTATAGGAGCTATCGATATTCAGGATTCGAACCTAATAATTTTCAATTTAGCGAATAGTGCACCCCGCCTACCTCATCAAATGGCTTTCCAAATTCCAGTTTTAGTCAAAAACAGACCTTGCTTTTGGACTGTGATTGATGAAGGGGCTTCTACGTGTATTATGTCAATCTAGTGTTGGAAATTGCTTGGTTCTCCCACACTCAATTAGTCTCCAACAATTCTAGAGGCTTTTGATGGCTGAGGGTTCCATCCTTTTGGTATTTTGCAGGATTTACCTATAGGGGTTGAAGGCAAATCCGTAAATCTAGATGTGGAAGTGGTTGATGCCCCTCTAGATTAAAACCTTCTCCTGGGCCGCAGTTGGTCTTATGCTATGACTGCTATTGTTTCATCGGTTTTTCGGCTTATCAAGTTTCGTCATAACGGAAAGACCATTACGATAGACCAGTTGACTTATTTTTCATCTGACCCAGCCTCTACAGATAGTATTCAGCACATAAGTAAAATGACTATCCCTTACAAGGATGTTGGCGTAGGTTTGATTAAAGATTCTTTTTTACTGGGAACTTTTTCCTTCCCTCCTCCCAATGTATCACCTTCTATTGCAATTATTCATATGATTTCATCGAATACTGTTACTTTTAATGATCCTTGGATTGTGCCTTCCGATTCTGAGGTGGATTCATTTGGTGATGCAATGCCTTTGAGTCCCTTTGAAATTGCATATCAGGTTGTACAATCTTTTTCTGATTCCTATTCAACCGAAACTGGTCTAATGAATGTGGTCCATGAGGAATCACTTTCAATATCAACCTCAGCTTCATCAACACTTCCTGATCCTATTCATTCTGATGAGCAGATTCGTGAACTTATGTCCGTTGATGATTTACCATGGGAAGATCTTCATCATCGATCTTTGTTTTTACTTGATCTTGATCATTTTGAAAATGATTTTTATTCTATTTTTACTACTGACTATGTCCAAGAACCACAAAATCCATTGCAACATTCTGATTCTGAGTTAAATTTGGGAAATATCTCTCGAACGGTTCCTATTGACATTTCAGTTAAGCCCAGAATTATTGAAAACATTCATATAGGTGCTTCTTGTACGGATGATGAAATCCAAACTTATAAAGCCCTATTTCAAGAATTCCCTGCTCCTCTCCACCCTATAATTACTGTTGGTCCTTTTGAAAAGTGTGGTATTGATTTTATTACATGTAACCCTCACTTGGCCAGGGGGCATGCGTATATTATCCTAGCGGTAGATTATTTTACTAAGTGGGCCGAGGCGATGCCTACATTTTTTGAAGACGACAAAACTGCTACAACTTTAATATTCAATCATATAATTGCTAGATTCGGTGTTCCTCAAGATATTATTATTGATCATGGAAGTCACTTTCGAAATATCATGATGAATGAATTGACAGATCAACTTGGCTTACGCCATGATAGTTCTACTTCGTATTACCCGTAGGCTAATGGTCTGGTTGAAGCTATCAATAAAGTTTTAGTCACTATGATCCAATGAATCATTGGTATTCATAAGTTAAATTGGCATACCATGCTATTTTAAGCACTTTGGGCATATCGGACCTCAGTAAAAACATCAACTAGTTTCTCCTTTTCAACTAGTTTATGGTTTGGAAGTAGTGTTACCTATTGAATGCAAAATTCCATCATTACAATTAGCCATAGAATTACTCCCAGCTACTTCTGAAGAAGAGAAATGTTTTTTGTACTTAGCTCAGCTAGATGAGAATCGACGCACTGTTGCAATAGCAAACAAGACTCATGTGAAACGATTGAAAGCTCAGTACGACAAAAGTGTTACACCTCGTAATTTTTCAGAAGGAAACCTAGTTTTACTATATGATCAAGCAAATGATAAGCTAGGGGCTGGAAAATTTGTACCTATGTGGCATGGTCCTTACATTGTTAAGTGAAACTTGGCAAAAGGGGCTTATGAATTGATAGATTTTGATAGTGTCTCTTTGGGTAAACCCAGAAATGGACTTTATCTGAAGAGATATTATGCTTAAATTCTGGGTGGAGATATTTTTTTAGATTAGTTTCTTTATAGCCAGTGTGTTTTAAATTAGAAAAGTGTGCCTAGTTTAGAGAGTGCTCTTATCATTATTCCTGCTTATCTTAATTTTACTCTTGGTTTTGCTGATGGTGCTTGTTATATTACACCAAACATTTCTTCCATAGCTTGGGTTATCTATTCACCCTCTGATGAGTTAGTGTCTATGCATGGGGTAAGCCTTGGTCAAACAATGAATAACATTGCAAAATATAGTGCAGTGATTGAGTTATTATCTGAATCCATCTCATTTGGGATTTAGAGTTTGATTGTTAGGTTGGATTCTGAACTCATTGTATTATAGCTTAACAGGGTTTACGCCATTAGAAATCCAGCGTTATTAAGGTTATTTTTGAGAGTTTGTCTCTTGGAACGTGAATTTGATTACATTGAATATCAGCATATTCCAAGACATTTAAATACATTAGCAGATGCAGTTGCTTCTCGTATGATAAATAGACATTTGCAATAATATCAAAACAGTAAATTTAATAACATTCGATAACATGTTACACGAGATAGCCGGTAATAGTGATATATCATAGCATAGAAGTGTGTTTCAAAATATACATCGTCTTCGATAATAGGTTGAAAAAACACCTTATGATTAGCAAAATGATAATACAAAAAGGAAAAAATGTCGTATGAGTCTACAAAATCGATCATCCTATCCCTGGTGATGATCACGATGATAAACTACTACTCGGGCCACCCTACATAGGAACCTCCTAAAAGGTCCTGGGACCCCAATCACATATCTCTGTAACCTAAGTGGAATATCATCTATGCCAGTCTCTGGAATATCTACTGTCAAGCACTCTATATGATGTTCCAAGTCAATCAGGATCTCTGCTGATTTGTCCTATGGGGCTGGTACTGCTGTAGCTGGGTGTCTCCTATAAGGCTAGAGAGTTGCTGGTCGTCGTGGTCCCACATCTGCATTTAAACTTTTGATTATCAATTTTGGACATTTAAAAAATAAAAATAAAATAAAATTTAGAAAGTGTTGATTTTTTTTTTACCTGAATCATCGCATTGCTCTCCGGGTGGAAGAGTCATGTCTAGATCACTGTGATAATCCATCCCGACATATGGAAAACACTGAATCACAAAAATTTGTTTCTTCAACCAATGAAAATACTCAAGTGGAAATCAAACAACCTCTGTGCCCTCCTCAGGGTGACGGGCCATCAAAGCAACCCAGCGAATTATCCAAGGCTCTCGAGGAAGACCAGCATCAACAGGAACATGCTGCGAGGCTAACATGGGGATCCTCTCTAGAGCAAAGCTGACTACGATAAATCCATATCCAAAGTTCTTCATCTGTCCATTCTTTGCTCTGGTTAGTTGGCTTTTCACATTTGCCAACACAGCCTCGCACCAGTTGAATATGGCGCCTCGAAAGCAGTCTACATCCATTTTCATCTGGGATCTAGTAGCCACATGCAATGTTGCACTCCCGCATAGCCTGGTAATAGTGAATGCAATAACCTTAAGCTCAGGATAGTTGATAGTTTTAATATCAATCCATTTGTCCTTTGTTTGATCATCGCAAAACTCCAATTAGAGACTAGCGACAAATTGGCCACCTGGCCTAGTCCCGAAAAGAGATAATTGTTCGCCCCTCTTGGACAAACGATTCAAAAAATATATGTCCTCTAGCTCAATTTCGAGCCAGTGGCCACCAATCATGAAACACTAGTCCTGTATGTTCCATCTGTCTACCAGCCATTGCAAGAGGTCTACTTGGGCCCTCATGCCCAATATGGCCCAGAACTTAAATAGTGTGCATGCTCTCAATGCCTGCAATGTGGGCATATGATTTACTATGGCAAGATCTACATCCTCATGCTCACGTTCTTTCCAAACAAGCATTTTGAGTGTCCTACAATGCATAAAAGACATATTAGAACAAGCTAGTTTGAAAAATTTTGGGCGAAAATGGAGAAATTTGAATTTTTTAAAATTCATTTCGTGGGGTCCGCACCCGCTGCTTGCAAACAATGCATAGGTTGGCACGGGTTGTGAGCAATAGGTGTGGACCCACGACTTTTTTCTTTATAGGAAAAAGTCAGGGTCTGTAGGGGCCATGTGTTGCTCCTGCGGACCCCTGCAAGCGACTTTCTAAACCTATTTTTCCTTCAAAAATAAATTTTAAAGCCTAAAAACGAAATGTAAACGAATGAAATGCAAGTTAAGGAGGATGTGGATTACCCGGAGCTGACGGTTTTCAATTCCAACGGATGGATTTTCTAGAATATTCACAGGAACTTTCTTACCCAAAAGCTCTCACTTCTCACTCTGAACTCAAATGGTAAAAATGAAGTTATAAAAGTCCTTTTTATAAGTTTTTTCAAATAAATGAATTTTTAATTTCTTTATTTTTCACTTTAAAAAGGTAAATTTTTAAATACATTTTTATTTATCTTAAACATGTATGAGTAATGTTTTTATTTTTTGTGCAGAATATTGGATTTTTCGAGAAAATTGATCATTTTTCAACAAAGAGCATACTTTTATCACTTTTTCGGACTCTTTCAAAAATTTATGAAAAAGCGAAACATTGGAGTCCTCTTTAAGCCCTTTTTAGACCCTTGAAAATTGAAAAGATTGTTGATCACTTGATTGTTCGAACTCATTAAAATAAATGAATAATCGTCCTTTCAGTATAAGTTTACCCCTTTTACGGACTGAAATGGACTATTTACAAAAAAGGTATACATTGACTAATTATGGTCAATAGAGTCCTCTTTAAACCCTTTTCAGACTTGTTAGATATGAAAAGATTGTCGAACGCTTGTCTTTTTAGCTTGTTAAAGTATTGGAAATATCATCCCTCCTGTATTATTTTATCCTTTTTCAGAACGGAGGGATTAGTTTACGAAAAAGTACCCCCATGGAGTTTTCTTAAGTTTTTCTTCTGACTTCGTAAAATTGAAAAACACCGAGTTTTTCCTATACAGAACTTGTTAAAATTTAACAGTAAAGGACCTATTCAATTTTAAACAGGAATGAACCACTCCTTCTTAGGGTTCGAATTTTAAACTAAGTTGGATTCATCCAAAGGATGAGCTTATAAACAAGCAAATGTTATCCTCCTTAAGCTTGTCAAAAATAAAGAGGTACTTGCCAGAAATGGTGGGGGAAAAGAGAGAAAAATGAACCTGTTTGTTACACTTTGTTTTGTAGAATTGAGGCTTCTGTGATCAATCATAGTTATATAAGAAGAATTTTGGCGTAAATCACATAAAGAAAGACCTTTGTCGACACGTTTCGAACCAACTAGTGTGGTTCATCGTCAGGACAAGTTGAAGAAATAGATCCAATCTAGCATGTTAAATAGTCTGAGTAGAGACTCCAACGACTAAAAAAGACTAACGGCTAATTTCTGACTCAAGGACCCCTGTCAAATTTCCTTAATATAAATCAATAAAACAATTCTAATGGTAGGTTTAAGAAGGTGATTTACATGAAAATTATATATTAAAAATAAAATAAATAAATAATAATATTGGTTAGTTTATTTAAAATTAATTCATTTATCCCCGGATGCGGGTGCCACAGGACATCGGGAGGATGAGCCACTTGGCTCCCATGTGATCGCACATGCCTCTCACCATGCAACTTAATTACCCAGGCTCGTCCGCCGTCAACTTGATCTTAAGGCAGGGTGGTAGCTCAGGACAGTTAATGCGGCCATGGATGACAGTTTGGCAAGGGCCAAGGGATGTTTCGAGAAAGGTCATGGCAATTTATACCCGGTCGAGGTCGAATTCTTGCCCATGCTCTGTGATTTACACAGTCAGTCTGGGGTCTGGTTTCTATATGCTCTGCAGTGGGGGCAGACCTGGAGTTGGCTGGGAAAAGCGCCATCTCAGGTCACCCTCAACCTGGGCATTTCCACAGAGCGCAGAGGCCCAATTGCTGAATTTCGGAGGGAGAATTTGGAGGAAGGAAGGTGG
>APFE031591525.1:103649-118074 GCA_000404065.3 Pinus taeda
TATATATAAGTTTAGATTAAACACAATACTATTAATTAGGACAAAAAATCAAACGGGAAGAGCAACCTAGAATAAAACAAGGGAGAAGGAACGCAAAAAAAATCAAATAGAAAACCAAAGATTAAGAAGGAAGACAGGAGGGTACCCGGGGGAACGACGAAAGCGTAAAGGAAAAAACACTAAGATGAAAGGGCATGGATCCAACATCTACTGATCCTCCAACTGTCATCTCTGTTGAGATTGTTAGGCCTTCTTTCAATTTCAATAGCTTCCCTGAATTTACAATGATGGAACTGAGCAACCTTGGCCACGACCTTGGCCTCCTCTATACAGACTTGATGCTTGGTTTTATCCACATGCTCTGCTAAAGCTGAAGACTTGGTTCTCCCATGTCTCAGGTCAGCTGCATGCTCGCTAATTATTTGCTGGATAGAGCGCCCTGTTTCCCCGATGTAGGGCATCCCACAGGAACAAGGGATCAAATAAACACCCTTCATATCCTTAGGGTTGACAGTATCTTTCACCGATCGGAGGGAATTACGAATGGTGCTGAGGGGCCTGAAGGTTGAGTGAATATCAAATCTCCTAAGGATCCGAGCAATCTTGTCCATGGTACCTTGGACATAGGGAAGATGGACACCTAGTCTACGCTCCTTAGGTTCTTTCTTAATTAACACATTTCTAGAGGCTTTAAGGAAAGCCTTCTGACCAAGGCGCCTACTATATCCATTCTCCACAAAGACATCAAGGAGATGGGATCTCTCCTTATCAAAGCTCTCATTATCTGAAATCCTAAGGGCACGAGTAGTGAGGGTGTTGAGAACACCCATCTTCTGAGCCAGGAAATGATGGGAATCGACATGAAGATACTGCTCAGTATGCGTTTTCTTTCGGAACACAGAGTGGGAGAGAGAGTCGTCCTTATTCTTAGAAATAAGAATATCCAGGAAAGGGAGGCAACCATTGACCTCTTTTTCCATGGTGAACTTAATGGCAGAGGACTGACCGTTGAGTTGATTGAAGAAATGATCCAGCTCCTCATGGCCATGGAACCAGATGACATTAGTGTCATCTACATACCTCTTCCACAGCTTGGGAAGGAGACGAGCTGATGCTAGAGCTTTGGCTTTGAAATCTTCCATAAAAAGGTTCGCAACAATCGGGGAGAGGGGGGAACCCATGGCCACCCCACAGGTCTGCTCAAAGAACTCCCCCTTGAAACAGAAGAAAGTGGAAGTGAGACATATCTCAACCAGATGAGCGGTATCAGGATCAGTTAGGCAATAGATCACTTCCAAGGCCTCCTTAATAGGGATGCAAGTATACAGGGAGACCACATCAAAGTTGACTATAATGTCCTCAGGGTTAAGCCTAATATCCTTGAGCTCCATGATGAAGGATGCAGAGTCCTTCACGAAGGACTCAGTGCGGCCAACCACTTTGTTTTGTAAAAAGCCATCAACCACTCTTGAACACGACATTTTTTATTCACCTAGGTTGGGAAAATCCTTTGCCTAACAGTTAATCAAACCATATTGAAAGTCTTCAGCTAGTTTTTGGATATTAGCTTTGGGTCAATTGTCACGAAACCATCTGCAGTGTCGTTATGTGTTCAAGAGAATAGTTCAAACAAACCATTCATTTGCAAGATATCTATCATTCATTTTGACCATCCCTGAGTCAGTCCTTGCTGATATATTTCTTCAAAACTTGATCTATGATTTCGTGTTGTGGGCTTGCCTACGATGGATCGCTTTCTATTGACTTTAGCTCATTATCTAGGAAGTTGATCTAGAAATCATCAGTACCTCGAAAATTGCATGCCTTAATGGCAGTTTTCTCACCTTTGACGATAAGTTGCATCATTGACCTTCAATCGGCTGATTCTATGACATGTTCGACTTCAACTCATTTATTCACATTTCATGGATTGGACTGGGTACTTTGAGAGCCATTGACATCACTAGTGGTTTCTCTCACACTTGTTAATAGTTCACATCATTTACTAGTAATCAAGTGGTTTCTACCGTGTTTGACTTTGACACATTCATTCACATGGATAGAATCGTACTAGTTCGGGAAACAGAAATCAAGACCCTAGATTTAGTTTCTACCATCCAGGCTGCGAGGAATTTTTTTATTCATTATACAGTGGACTATTCATAAACAGATGGTTGCACCCATACTGTGTCTACACATGTCTATACTCTTGATGTATTACAAAATCATTCCTATATTAGAACAGTTTAGTCAGTTTTCTAGTTAGTTTTGATCTGAGTATGGGAATGCCTACCTCAACGATGATATGTCTACATATATATATTTTTCATTGAATGTTTTTACAGGTTCCGACTGGGGTGTCCACAGGATGATCCTTGAAATGATAAATTACTTCACTCTTCATAAATGACAGACTCTATCTTCATCTATTATAGACTTCGCACTTTAGGGGGAAATCTGTTGCACTAAACATTGTCACCTTGACATTCTACTATCTGTGTGAGTTCATTACCACTCACACTTTCCCCCTTTGCAAGTCTAAAGTATCAGTTCCTCATATCAAGCCTTCAAAGTAAGAGAAAAGCCCTTAAAGTCTTTAAAACTCTGGTTCTGCACTTTCTCTTTGTATTACCTTCGGTCCCGCACCTAATGATCATGTCTTCTGCGCACTTGACCACTCTATCTCTCTGTTAAAGGTGCGGACCCCTGTAAAATTTAAAAAAGTGCAAGTATATTCTATAAAACTCACTTTCAGTCATTTCTAGAAGCTTCTGGAAGGAATTTTGAGGTGGCAAGTTCACTCTCTTAAGGTTCATGCATCCCATACCTTAAGGAGCTAACCCCTTGATGTGAGGAGCTTATCCCTTTGAAGGATGATTCTATCCCTTCATAGGTGGACCTGTAACCTCCTCCTCTGCACTATAAAAAGAAGCATTGGGCTGATTACTTGGGAGGTTAGAAGCTGAATATTTTTTAGGTGAAATGCTACTGGAACTTAGTCTTCTTTAGTTGAGTTTTTTATGAGGAGAGATTACATACCTCTAAGATCTCATTTGGAAGAGTGCAAGGCTTGTCAAAGTAAAGGAAATTCCTATTTCAGACCCCAGGAAGAGCTTGTTCAACATCAAGGCTGAAAATTGTAAGGTTCTTCTACTTCAAAGTTAATACAAAAAAGTTTGTTTCTCTCAATAAGTTGTTGATTCATGGTTTATTTTATGGATTCCTTGATCGCCATAATAGACATGATTTATGATATTTTCTTTGTAGGTGCTATTTAATGTTTGCTTGTTTGTGATTGCAGGTCCTCAAAGGTAACTCTTTTGAATGATTGAAGGATGACTACTACGAACAAGCATTGGATCTAAGGTAGGGTCTTAACACATTTATAATATTTATTTATAAATCGCATATGTCTAGAGAAAGATAGATTTGTTTGTTTGTTTGTTGCTAGACTATCTTCTGATACTAGGAAGATCGGTCTTGTCTGCAGGATCGATTTATCCAGCCAACAGTGATAAGACCTCATCCATTCATCCTGTTCATTAACCCTTTTCACCCATCTATCCATGTAACCTCCTGTGATCCAATATTCGTTGTTCATTTGCCTTTCACCTGACTGATCCAATGGTTCTTATGCAATGTTGCTCCCTCACGTCCTCCTTTCACTAATTTTGACCTCTGATTTATTTTCCGCTTGAAACCCAATTTAGCCTAAGTTTCTTTATTACACCTTAGTCTAGTTTTTATGCTCTTTACTTCTGAAACTTTGATAATTATCATTATGTTAGTGTTAATTTAGCTATTCTACTTAGAATAGCTGTTTAAATTGGTTAGTTAGGTTATGGTGTAAGTTTAACATTTCATGTTGTTTTCTTCATTACTATAGTAGAGTAGCTCTCTCTTAGAATAGGCTTGCTCTCCTTCCATCAAAGAATTAAGCTTCTTCTGACCCTATAGAAGTTTGGCTTGGAACTCCTGGGGTCTCTTGCCAAAAAAAAAGTGACAACAGGCAGGACCTTCACTTCTACGTGTGCATATAACACTATCACCTCCAAGTTTGTACGAACCCCAGGTTGATAAGTAAAGTTGGTAGCCCTAGGAGTTGCAGTATTTTTGTTGCAATAGCTAGGCTCATCACCATGATTGTGAATTTCCCCCCAAGGGCACGATGGAAACCTTCATAAGACAATGTTCATGAAATTTAACTTTAAACTTACGGATGTGCATATGAAACCTAATCAAATGAAAAGCAACATCATCTTCTTTTTTTATCTTTGAAACTAGGTAAATAACTCTGTTAACTTACACTAGGCATGTGATTTAGAAAGCATGGAATATGAATGCAATGCATATGCGCATACAATCTAGATTGAGAATTCATATTGATTTCTGGATCTTGCTTCCAGGGGAGTCTTTAAATCAGCTTGAAACTGTTTGGAGTCCCCAGGAGAATGTTTCATCCTCCATATGTATGACTATTGTCCACCATTAGAAACCAGATCTGAAATGTAAGAGTATTTCTCGGGGAAGATGAAACCTTTCCTCCCTAGTATGGTCACCAGAATGTTATCACTCTGTAATTTCCCTAGGTTGTGGAGAGAAACCCAGAAGTAATCACAAAACCTCTTGCAAAGCTAGAACCTAGCCCTTCCAGCTTCAGGGAGCGATCTATCTATATGATTTAAATTATGTCTTAAGGTGTTATGCTAGTAATTGAGTTCTGAGGTTGGTTTTTGAAATATTTGGTTGAAAATTGCAGGGAAATTCCATGGGGTGTGGAGTCATGATTCTTTGGGTGATCAAACACAAAAATGATAGAGAAGCTGTAATAGGGCAGGATAGGCAAAATTTTGGATCTTTTAAAGTATTTGTGGAGTGTGTAAGATGAAGATTATTTAATTTCAAGTAAATATAGAGCATGTTGTGATAAATTCTATACTTAACATTAGAATGAAAACATTGATATTGTTTACAAGCCAGAGTATAGTACACTTTAAGATGATTCGGCCCTTTATCTTCCCTTTATCTTCTTGAAACAATAGACGTTGAAAACATATGGAAAACTAAAAATAACAATTTCACATGAGAAGATACATCACCAATTGCTTGAAACAGGAATCCTGGAATAAAAACTCTTTGTATTATTGTAAATTGATCACTTCAATACAACTTACATCAAAATATGGATCTTTTCTTCATACAAGTTCCAACCCTTGTTAAGCCTTATTACAATATATATATATATATATATTGATTTCTTAATAAACTAACTTCAATTTCCATAAAGGAATTGATTACAAAATAATATCTAACAATATATGGTAAAATATGAACAATAAACTAAAGATAAAATCAATCAATGGAAAACTGCAGGAAATATGGAACTACAAGAAAACCTTTAGCCTTGAAATCTAGAAATTGGTTTTTAAATGTTGATCTTCTACCTTGGAATCTAGAGAGGTTGAATTTGTCTTCACAAAACGTGTTACTTTCCCTCTCAAATCTGATTAACTCTGCCACCTGTATCAAATAGCTATCCAATCTAAAAATAATTTCCTATTTGTTGATGTTTTCCTCCTAATTGATCAATAAATATTTCTTATTTGGAGTTAAATCAAATTTATGTGTCAAACCTTTTTTTCCATAGTATTTTCCCTTCATCACCATTAAATAGATCATCATTGTTGCAATATATTTGAGAACAAAATATTTTGAATAATATTTCTAAATATTTTGCTTAAACCTTAAATGGATTTCAAAAAACAAAATTTCAAAATGTTTCTTTGAATGATTTAATAAATCATCATCTTGTTTTGAAATCCATGTCTTGTTTTTAAATCCATGCCTTATTTTTCCTTCCCATTGATTTTAAAAACCATGTCTTGTTTCTTCTTCTCATGGATTTAAAAACCAAGTCCTATTTTGCCATGGTTGGTAAAGTATTTTTATACCCTTTTAATTTGTAAATTTTTTTGGATTAAGTATTTATCTACATTTCAATTCCATGCATTTATCCTCTTTATACCATAGCCAAAACATTTATTTCTTCTCTGTCAAAATTCACTTTTAGTCACCCTCCTTTTTTTTTCACCTACAGCCTCATTTGCTTACACCTATAAATGTTTTCGGGGTTGGAGGGTAGGTTAAAAGTTGAATAGGAAACCCCCAGAAATTCATCAATAACTGTCCATGTAAATATTCACATATCTTTTAGTCACCCTCCTTTTATTTTCACCTACAACCTCATTTTCTTGCACCTATAAATGTTTTCGGGGTTGGAGGGTAGGTTAAAAGTTGAATAGGAAACCCCCCAGAAATTCATCAATAACTATCCATGTAAATATTCACATATCTCGAGGCATTTCACATTAGGGAATTTTAATGCATGAAGTGCCAGTTGAGGTCATAACTTAGTTTGACTTTTTAATTTTGACTTCAAATTCATTATTGGATGACACATGAAAAGATGTGGTTCTAATGTTTTAGAGATGGGGTTGCTAAGTTATTTTTGAATTAAGATGAATATTTCAAATAAATAATTTTAATATATATATAAATATATATAGTAAAATTAAAACTCATTTAAAATGAAAACTATTAAACATAACTTACAGACGTTTCATCATTAGCAATGGAGAGGGTTGTTGACGATTGGCTTACGACACCCCATTGGTGACCCCTTAGGGACCTTTGTACAAAGAAAATTTAGACTATAAGAACTCATGAATTTGTAGGTTTAATTTTACCAGCAGATTCCCACAATAAATAACTGGACACATAGACTTTGATTACCTTTATTATAGGACCCTAATAGGGTGTAGCAACTCAGTAATTATAATATCTTTCTGTACATTTTTAACTTCATACTGCACCTTTGAATTGTAACACACACACACATATATATATATTTTTAATTATGTTCAAGTTTTTAGATTTCAAACTTCTGTGGTTTTCTTTTGTAGAGAGAGAATCCAATTTTTTCCACAATAGCATGTGAATTTTGCATATATATATATATTATATATATATAATTATATATATATATATATTTATATATATATTATATTATTTTTTAATTATGTTCAAGTTTTTAGATTTTCAAATTTCTGTGTGGTTTTCTTGGAGTTGTCTATAATGCGACTTTTTGGAGATTTCGGTGACGGAATCCGGCGGAAGAAATGAGGTTAAATCTTGATTTTTAGCAGTTAAAATGGTTTTTTAACTGCATGTTTGGATTCAGTGCCCTGAAAAACCCCTGGGAGCCATTGATTGTGCAGAAACTAGCTATCAAACATGAGATTCCAATGAATTGCTGCTGGATTTTGACCGGAAAAATATGCCGGAAAGGCTTTCAAAAAGTCGCGTTATAGACTACTTGGTTTTCTTTTGTAGAGAGAGAATCTAGATTTTCCACAATAGCATGTGAATTTTGTACACACATATATATATTATTTTTAATTATGTTTAGCTTTTTAGATTTCAAACTTCTGTGGTTTTCTTTTATAGAGAGAGAATCTAGATTTTCCACAATAGCATGTGAATTTTGTAGATATTTGAAATCCCAAAAGGGATCCATCATTAGGGCAATATATGAGGAAAGAAGAGTCAATCAGAGGAGAAATAAATAAATTATAATAAATTATAGAAAAAAAAACCCAAAAAAATAAATGGTTGGCTAAAAATTATAATATAAAATAAATATTAACAAAACTTAAAATTAAACTACATAATCCTAAAAAAAGAAGTACCTATCTATATCATATTATATATATATATATATATATAATATATATATATATATATATATATATATATATATAAATAATTGATTTATAATAATTATTATAAATAATTATAATAATTATTTATTATAATACATAATGAAACCATATTTTTTTATAAAAATTCATGATGAAAACAAATTTTTATGTTTTATTTTTCATATGTTATTTATGTAAATGTGTTAAAATATATATTATTGTAATATATTTAGAAAACTAAATTAAAGATAGAAATTCAAACTTGAGATGTTATACCTGAGAAGTGCGAGCAGAATTGGATTGTCTGATAAGATGAAACCATCTATCACTAATCTCAATGCCACCATCCTTTTTGAGATTATGTGGATGTTTCATAATCTTAAGAGCTTCCTATTGTAGCGGGTACGACCACCCTTCAAATTTTTTCCTTAGCTCGTTTTGGAGCCTCCCTACCAACCTTTCACAACACCTTGTCTTGTTTCATCAAGTACACAAGCTTTAGTGTTTCTCATGCATAAAGGCAACTTGATGCATTCCCCTCATAGGCTATTCACACAGATTTTCCCAACTGCCGGCTGAGCAGATTCCCCAAGAAAATTGTGCATTTCTGGAGGGAAACCAGCCTGCCCTCCAGAAATTGCACAATTCTGTCTAGCAGCCTGCTAGGCTCCAGAATTGCGCAATTCTTCCAGCCAACACTTCCAGCAGAAATTGCACAAATTTCCCCAGTAGGGCTGAAAAACCCATAATTTACACAAATATGGGCAGCAGTGACCTACTCTGCCCAGAAATTGTGCAAACCTCCTAGGTAGTCAACCTAGCTCCCAGCCAGAAATGTGCATTTTTCTCGAGCAGTTGAGCAGCTGCATGCACGAGCAGTCTGGTTGACCAGTTCCACCCAGGACCAAGGAAACTTGACTTGCATGCACACATGACTTTCTCTTCCAAGAATATAAAAAAGCAACATGCAAAAGGCATCTCATGATTCAGGGAGATATTTTTAGCAGTCGGGGGTTACATGCAAAGTTGTTCTAGAAACTTCCCTCCAAGTGTTGTTTTTTCCTAGATTTGTGGCATGCGCGTCATGAGCCCAAACTTATTTATTTGATGCATCAGAGCTCATTCTTTCACATCAATCTTGGAGCTCCAACATCCCACAACACATCTAAGACTCTTCGACACATCCAGCTCAGCTATTCACAGGTAAGTGGCCTCAACTTGTCTTTTTCATCATTTCTATCACTTTTTTTGTATTCACTTGTGTGAGTGTTGTTTGCTTGATTTCTTTGAATGCTTTCTATTTTTTACATGTATACTAGATTTTCATAGCACTGTTTTAGTTTTCGTTGCTATCTCACTGTTGTCGCATGCATGAAACTGTTTTGCACAAACATTCACCGAACCGGCGAATCACTTCACCCACATGCAGGTTGATCTATTTGTTGAATATTTCATTCATGTTTTGTATGCACTATCAATCACTTATGCTATCACTTAGTGTCACCATGCATTCACTGTCTGATTTTCTTTCAGTTGCCCGTCGGCGAGTTGGGCTAACCTTAGTCTAGGCTTTGCCTTCACTGAGACTGCATTACGCAATATGGGAAGGGAAGGCTCTACTTTCCTCTCCATAAATGTGCATTTCTGTCCATCACTATCCTCTAGGACTATTTTTCACATTTCTGAGGGGTAGTGACTGTTGGCCCAGAAAATTGCGCAATGCAATCCCTGAGCCTACAGTCACTCCCAATTGGAATTGTGCATTGCACAATCCCAACAGGAAGTAGCGAGTCTGGATTGCCCATTGGGAAGATCCAGCAACCACTCTTTCCTCCTAGATAGCCCGAACTACCTTTTGCACAGTTCTAGCAACCGGTTACCCAGTCTCCCAGAAGAAATTATGCAATATTGCCCATCAGTTTCCCAGGTATGTGTTGTGTCATTACCTGAAGTTTCTTTGTTTTCACTGATAGATTTCTTGCCATGCATGTTGCTTGTCACTAGATCTTTAAGGTGTCCATTTGTTTCAATGGATTCCAAGAGAACAAGATCTCAGGACACTGATGGGAATGCAACTGGAGAAAAAGCTGAGCAAGTGTCCTCTAGTCTGCTGATCTCTAAAGATACAAAGTTGTATCTAGACAAGGACATCAAACTAAAGTGGCAAGAGTTAAATGAAGCATTTGTAGGCACTTTTGGGGAACACCTAGAAGACCTTCAGGTGTACGTCAATAGTCACAAGTCCAGCTTATACCGGATTGCATGCAAATATCCCATGTTCCCATGCGTAGACATGATACACTAGAGCATCTCTCACATTGATCTTGAGACGATGACCTTGAGCAGTGTCAGTGGGATGAAGCTTGTGACCTTCTAGGAACGAGATTATGATGAGATGTATCAGATGGTAGAGCCTGTGACTGTCATGGAGACTCCATTCAGCTTACCCAACAGCAGTGATAACTCCCAAGACATTTTGAACAATTGGGTAAACGAGCCAACTCAATTTAGGTTGACACCCAACTAGGTCTATAAGACAAAGATACTGAAGAAGGCGTACCAATACTTGATCATGTTTTCTTATCGACTATATGGCCAAGAAAACACGAAAACCTTCCCACAGAGTTGGGTGGTTGCTCTACACTAATTGGCAAGAGAAGGAAAACCATGTAACTAGTCCAGCATACTGTCTCATCAGCTGAAGGAACAAGTAATGAAGGCTCAATGTTCACCCAGAGGTATGCATGCAAAGATTTACATGTCTGCCTGCATCCTAGATGTAGTCTGTGCTTGATAGGAGTTCCTGGGCTTGGAGTGGGCATGGTCGCTGGTGGAGACTGTTGTGAACACATATTTCAAGTTGTTGTTTGAATGCAGCTTCAAAGGATTAATCACACAATTGTCTGATCCTTTTGTTGTTCCTATGTACAAGATGATATTCGAACAAGATCTGCCCTGCATGTCAAAGGAAGCAATGGAGGCACTGATAGGCATTGCAGATTGGCATGTCTCACCATCCAGCACTTTCATCCAAAAATTCAGTGCAGAGAAGCTTCCGCATGTTATGCCAAAGTTTTCCTTGGACGTACTTGTCATGTAGGAAGTAGCATATCACATATCGGTAGGATTGACATCTAGACTGCATCGGAAGAAGAAGGCACCTTGGCCCACTCTTTCATTGTGGATTTAGTTGTATGAGATCCAGAGTATTAAGCAAGCAGATCTCAAAGCATACCTGATGAAGAAGTAACCATTTGACCTCCAAATCTACAATCCATATGACTCACATTGCATTGTGATGGATCACTACACAAGAGTTCAGTTCAACTAGATTTATGGGGCATTTCATTGGGCTGAGTAGGACCCATGGAGATATTTCTACACTTTCTCCAGACCCAATGAACTAGTTGGCTTCGCTCTGGAGTGGTTAGAGAAGCAACGTGAAGCAGCATCATGGAGAGCACCAACAGTAGCAGCAAAGCCAATCATAACAGTGCATGACAAAGGGAAGAGGAAGATGTTCGATCACATGGAGGAGGAGAAAAGCTGCAAGTTTCGAGCATATCCACTTGTAGAGAAAGCAACTATGGCTATAGAGGCAAAGAGGTAGTAGTGTGATAAGAGAATCGCGTGAAGGCAGAAGGACAATAAGAGAATGGAAGAAGCAGAGAAGGAGTTACATGAGCTGAGAGAGAAACTCCAAAAGGAACAAGAGCTGCACAAACAAGAGAGGGAAGTGTAGCAAAAACAGATATAGCTGGGGGCGCAACATGTGAAAACAGATGAAGCAGCACTCATACAAGTAGTTGATTCATTTGAATAGCTAGCATCAGGTGAACAAGGTGAACCATCGTAGGGGTAAGACTTTGCTCATGAGATAGAACATGCACTTCAACAGTTTGATGCAGACATGGAGCAAAGGGAGTTAGAACAGGATACTCACCTCATGCCTCACCATAAAGAGGTCAATTCACCCACTTCAATGCATCCATAAGAGGAGCAGTCTTGGATGACCAAGGAGGAACTGAGATCCTTGGTGATCATCTAGAAGAAGAGATGCACAACATCTCATTTGATGAATCCCAACATAGAGTTGTGTAGTCTCGCAGAGTGTCAACTTTGGAGGATCAAACATCTCCTCCGCAAGTTGAAGTATGAGTGATCATGCCTGATGCACGCAAACATCTAGATGCCTTGGCCAATGCAGCCAAAGTGTATGCCGAAGCCACTAGCTCAATTGTTTACTTCCTAATCGCTGAGAATGAGTGAATGACAAAGTAACTACAAACGACCAAGCAAGGAGGAGACTTGGTGACAATGTCCACCTGAGCTGAAGTGAAGAAGGCAATACTAGATGAAGTATTGTCCCTTGATACAGATATGCGAGAATTGTACTCCAAGTTTCGTATTATGTACAAGGTAGTCATCCATCTCAACGAATGGCAGTAGCGATGCACTAGAAGAGCACGCAGCTTGAAGAACGTGCATGCTATTGTTGATGACATGCAAACATGGACGATGAAGTACAATGGAGCCCCACTTCACTTGCCTAAGATGATGAGGGTCAATGCGATCAAGCTGAAGGCACGTATCTAGAGTTAGATCCGGAATTATGAAGATATCCCACACTTCATCACTAGCATAGAGGCCTCCCATGCACGAGTATTCAAGAGTATGGATGTTGTGGTGCACACACATGTGATCCCATCATTCGAGATTCTCACCTAGGAGAAGACAAAGAAGTAGGTCAGGCTAGAGCTTGACTCATACTTTGACAAGTTGATGTGCATCGCCACCAGCCCACACTTTCCTATCAGTGTAGACATTATGCACAAGTATGTTGTTGCTCCGGCCACATTGAAGACAATGATGTGCATGCTTTCAGACGAGTTGGATAGAGGATCCCAAGCAGTGTACCCGGATGCTATGGTGGAGGCAAAGGTCAGGTTTCAGACGGATGTCACCATAGAACACACGGACACTATTAGAGACTACAGAGCTTGGCATCAATATGTTACTATTGATCAGCATGAGGATGTTGAGCAGTTGGAATTTTGTAGTTGTCTAAGTCAAAGTGATGTCTAGTTTGGTTTTTTCAAGCCATTGTGTTCACATGGGTACATGTGCATTGTAATTTTGAGTCATTTCAAGTGTAATTCAAGTGTCAATAGTGGATGTAACATTCATAGAGTAGGCAAAGAGTCATGAGTGTAGGTGAACAGTCACAAAGGGGAATGTCAAGGGCCACCCCACCCTTTGTTATAAATAGTCCCTCTTAACTCATTGTATAGGCCTTTGGTTAGCCAAGCTTCTGATAAGAATATCTTGGAAAGATCTTGGATAGTATTGTAACGCGCCTTGGATTCTCCACTGCACAGAGCTAGGTCATCTCTTTGGAGGAGCAGGCAGATGTGGCTGTCATGTTCCACTATTGGGGCTAGCAAGTTTACATGGATGTATTGTATTATTGGAACTTACACTTCTTTATATAATAAGAGCCAACACATTTTCATGCATATGTTTTTATTGTAGTTGGACTGTTCTGGTTGTTGTAGCAATGTATGTTGTTTAACTTACGTAGTTGTGTATGAACACTTTTGTATGCAATTATATGAATCTTGTTGTAGATGCGATGTTGGTTTAACCATCACTTTGGATTTCCAGACTAACCGGATTTCTAGCTTGTGATGCATCTTTGCTCATGTGTTCTCTTCCCAGCTGAGTACACTTATAGGTTTCCAAGGGGCGTGTTAATGTCAGTCTTTCCAACCTTCCTCCAGTGATCAAATATGCTCTTACAAAGTGATTTTGAAGTGTCAAGGTCAAATTTTGTCATTTCAGTGAGTCTTCAAGCAAAATTTGGTCACTAGGCATTAAGTCTAGGGTTTGCTTTCACTCCTTCTAAAGTTGCCCAAATGTCCGTCTATGTCATCATTCAGCTGAGTCTATCATCATTCATAGGGTTGTCATTATCATGTCAGGTTCCATTGGGTCATTTCACATCTTGTTCATGCTTCAGTTGTGCCTTGGCAAGTTCATTTCCCTCTCCTAGGGTTTTGAAGCCAATTTCTCTTGGATGGTCAAATCAATGGAAAAACTTGTTTCCTGATGTTCATACACCTTCCCCTATCCTTAAAGTACCATATCATACACTTCCCAACACTCAGATTCCCCAAAATCCTCATTTTTGCACAAACCCTAGTTTCTAGTTACAACCTGGCAATTTTCTAGGTTTGGCCTGTGATTTGCCCTTTTGGACCCCTTCCCCTCACTCAATCTCTGAGATTCCACTTTCCCCTGCTTCCTAACATCCCTCCCCACTCCCAAAAATTTCCCCAAGAATTTAGAAGGCCCCTATCCCCTTCATTTCGCTTCATTTCGACCAAATTCCTTGTTTCACACATCAGGGCAAGTTTCACTCAAATGATGTTTCAGAGCATTTGAAGATGAATTTTGGGAAACTGAGAGAGGTTTTTGTCCACAACATGCCAAAGAAGAAAAACATTTTTCACTTTTTGCACAGGTGTCATGGTTTGAGAGAAATGTCAAAAATATCGGCGAGAACGAAGGTGCTCCAAGGACGGTTGGCCAAAACACAAAAACGAAAGAAAACGCCCGATCCACTCCAAATTTTGGCCAAAGCCTCTTGGGCTGAGCATGGTACT
>APFE031591536.1:0-52824 GCA_000404065.3 Pinus taeda
GATGAACTAAGACTTTATAGAAGTAACAAAATGATCCCATGACTCGGGCACGAGCACAATAAAGTAATAGCTTTTATCCTCGGATGGAATTTTTACTTCTTACGGTTGTAATGCACAAGAAGAGTTTAAAAGCATTTAAATGATCAGCAAATCGATTACCTTCCTTCATTCGCAAACCGTACAAACTGTCGCTTCAGGAGAATCCTATTGGTTAAGGATTTGGTCATGTACAGTTTCTCCAGTTTCGTCCACAAACCAGCAGCTGTTGTCTCCGACACAATATTAAACAGGACATCATCAGCTAGACACAGTCGAATAGCACTAATTTCTCTTTCATCCATCTTGGCCCACTCACTATCTGTGATGTTGTAAGGTTGTTTGGACTTGCCCAACAACGCCTTTGCCACGCCATGCTGGACAAGCAAATCATGCATCTTCACCTTCCAGATCTCAAAATTATTCTTGCCATTAAACTTCTCAATTTCAAACCGGGCACTCTGAGTTTTCGCCATCTTATATCAACCAAAAGACACAATAATCTCCAAAAAACAAACCTATGTTTCAATACCAGCAATTAGCAAAACAAACTGCCTATGCCTTTAAAAAACAAGATTTTTCCTTTTACTGCAACTGCGCAGCATAAATCCAGATTGCATGATTATCACCTTAGTAAATAAAAAATTGGTGCGCCGATGGTAATAGTACCGATATTACAAACTGTATACAAGTTTTGTTTTGTTTTCAATACCAAAAAAAACACGATTTATAATATCACCACCCATGACATAGTTACAATAACAATATGCACCAACAATACGCACCAACCATAGCATAGCAATACGCACCAACCAATGACATAGCAATACGCACCAACCAATGAACGGCTCCAGCAATCAGGTAATACACCAGGTAATACACCGCATAATCATCAATATAACAGCAATACGCACCAGGTAATATAACAACAATACCGCCCTTTTCTTCAAAGAAGAAGCTTACGAACATGATGGCTCTTCATATTAAATAACTCTTTAAATTCTAAATAAAAAACAAGTGCCCTTTTCTCAAATATGAAACTTACGATTATGAATTTGGGTGGTTCGTATTGTTTGAAACCTATAACGCAGCTGTGGTTACCTCTATTCCTAACGCGATCTTTTGCACTGGACTAACGCTCAACGCAGATTCTTATATTCTTAGTGATCACGTGCGCACAGTTCTATTCTCGTCCCGCAGCTCTTTACGCAGAAAATCTGCCAGCAATTCGCCTGGCATCGTTTGCTCTCCGCATCGGTTTGAACAGCAGTGCGCAGGTTTACTCCACGGCGCACTAGGTAGCACGTTATACACAGCACGCAGGTCATATACCAGCGCTCCGGCACACAGGTCCACGGCAATTAGCAATAGTGCGCGCAACCTTCACACGCTGCTAGCAATCCACTCGGCTCTCAAACGCACCAGCACCAGATCATACACCGCGCCAGGTAATACACCGCGCAACAACCAGTCTTTAATCCACCACGCACTCAAAGAATCCTCTCAGCACCAGCACCTCCAACTTGCTCTGATACCACTTGTTGGAGATCAGATGCACAACTATATTAAAAAAAATACACAGCAGATCAATCATGCACATAAAGACACAGCAATTAACGTGGTTCACCCAACCAATCTGGGCTACGTCCACACAACATAGACATCGGCAATCTTATTAATCAAACAGGAGATTACATAATTAAATCCTCACAAAACTCTCACCCTCATAGCAAACATCCGAATGGTTGCCTGTTATATAGCAAAGAGAATCTAACAATCTCATTAACTCACTCACATCAAATATAGGAGGCATTAATCATCTCCCAACAACCTGGAGCTAATCTAGGAACTGATTCCTATTGTTGTCATCAACTGAGATTTTGCCTATCTTACTCCAAACAGAAATTCTCAACAATTTTCGCTAAGTGTTCAACACAGTGACAACAATATCCAACAGTTGACTACAGTCAGTGACATCACATTACAACCATCAGAATGAGGGTTTTGATTATAAGCATGATTAGATCTGTTTCATGGATATCATAGTTGTTTTGTTGCATAGATAAAGTTATGGATCATTGTACTCTCTTTCGTTGTATCATTTGATGACGATCTAAGAAGAAGAAGATTTGGAAGGGTTTTCCCCATAGTGGGTTTGTGAAATATTCCTAATCCGGAATCCCTACTGTAGCAAACTGATGTTACTTCTCCTACTTGGTTAAACCATGCAAGTTGTTTACTGTGTTCTACGGTAAATATCGAAGCAAATACATCTGCAACCTTCACTAATTTACATATATGCGGAAACAAAATACTGAGCAAGAAAGAAAATACAACACATCAGACAAAATTAATTTTGGACAAATAGTCCCTGGAAAAACCCAATGCGGGAAAACCGATGCAACAACTCTGAGGGTTTATTATTATTAAGCAATAGTTCTGAATACAACTCTGGATGCCCTTCCAGTAATCCAATTATAGAGATAAAGACATTGGCATAAAACTTAGTGAGATTACCTGACTTCACCTGGGAAATCTCTCTGATTCGGCAACTGAACTGACTATCCCCAGGTACAACTGCGCTGCCCCTTCGCAGTAACTGTGTGGGCCTGCATGGAGCTCTCTGAGGCTCTGCGCTGGGTCTCACTGCCTCTTGGAGCTCTGACGTCAACCTTCCTTGCTGATCTGGCAACTCCCTGGCTAGTTTCGGATTTTTGCCATAAGGCAACTCTTCCTCTGCGCTGGCCCTTCTGGCACTAAGTCAAGCACTGCATGGGCCCCCCTGGCCCAACGTCAGTCCTCCCTGGGTCTGCGCTGCCTCCACTGGTGTATCTCTACCTCTTTGTTGAGTATTCGGGATACAGAGAAGATCCTCCTAGGGTTGTAGGGGAGTGGCCCGTCCCCCTCAAACCCGCTGCCGAATTGTGCTCCCTTTGGGAGCGACTTGGGAACAATCGGTGAGCGCTCTCCCGAAATCCGGGAACAAAATTTTCGCTCCCTAGCCTTTTTTGCAATTTTTTTTTTTTTAGTAACATTTCAAATGCAATTTTTTTCAAAGAAATAAAGAATTTTTGTGGGGCAGCCTAATTATCAAGCCTATGGCCCTAGTATTGATATGCGATTCATGGTAATGTTAAATTCTTAAAGTAAAATTGACATTCTCCTTAATATTTATTTTCATCCTTTTACTTAAATTTTTAACATTACCATGAAATGACTTAGGATGTTTGAGAGTGGTTCCAACCTCATTGGATTTCATATGGAGAAAGTAGAATTTTAATTCTCATTCAAAATCCAGTAGACTTATCAGTTTTTCAGGATTTCAAAATTGGGGGGATTGCAATGTTTCCATTGGATTTTGTCATGTATTAGGGTATGTAACTTGTATTTAATCAAGAGCACCAATCCCTCTATGTACCTTGATCTTAATGACATTGGTTGTCAAACTCCTCTATCATGACCCTACTAAAAATGTAACCATCCCTGAAACAAAATCTTGACTTGACATGCTATGTTTTTTTGTATCTTATGTTAATGAGGGCGATATTAATGACAAAGATCTTGATTTTCCAACAAGACTCAAAAATTAGACATTTCTCGTGGCAACAAGAGGCCCAAGCATTAGCAATAGATAATAGATTTACTTGTCTTTTCTAGTTTCTAGTAGTTTTCATAATTGTTGACTCTTTCATATTTATCATGATATTTTTTGTAAACAATATATTACAATTTAAGTTTGAAGTTTGAGGTTGTCCATTATAACTCATTGGTAATGAATTATGAATATGATACTTCGTGAAAGTTGAAAATTGTTTCATTCATTTCATTTTATAACATTTCATTTCATGTTAGATATTATTTGTTGTAATGGTTACACTTAGCTTACAAGTACAACTTTGGTGATCAAAATGATGATAAATGTTATATATTGAATTTTGAAAGCTTGAAACTTTATGATTGAGAAATCATGAGACTCAATATGTTGTATGTTACTAACTTGTGGACATGGTTGATGAAGATTATAACTTCTAGATGATTGATGTTATATGATTCAATCTACATTTTTATGCTTTTTATATCTAATTCATCATTCTACATGCTTTTGTTGACATATATGCATCAAAATATAAAAAATTATATATATTATATAAAAATTCGCTCCCAAACTGGGAGCTTTTGAAAATGTCACTCCTGCTCACGCTCCTGCTCCCCGTTTTCGTTCCTACTCCCAAGTAACCTTGGATCTTCCAACCCAACTATCCCTGCTCCTTTGCTGTAAGAGATCTCCTCAATCGATTTTTCCTCTTGAGAACTTCTCACTTCAAAAAATCGTTTTTCTCTCTTTATGTATTTGCCAAATGAACCTCAAGCCCCTTCTTATATCTTCCTGTTGGACAACCAACAACCTATATTAAAACACAATCAAAGGCTCATACCGTTTTGACTTGATCCATGGCTTTTTCTAGAAGTTTCAACCCTGAATAGATTAATACCCATTAATATTTTAATTTTCCTAAGTTTAAAATTAGGAACCCCATTAAAAATATTAATTATTTTAATAAAATCACTTATAGGTGGAATTTCTCAAAATGCTTTCTGGGTTCTTTGGAATATTGTGCCCAAGCCTCCCTGCAAAATCTGAGGCTTAGAGCATATCCGATGCTACCCCAAATCAACAGGGTTTTTCCTTGGTCTCGGACCAATCCTAATGTCTCTATGTGTGTGCATGCTTTTCTTCTATTGTTCCTTTATGTTCTGTTGCATTGATGATGATGATGTTGTTCTTTCTATATAATTGCATATGCTGATGAATAAGGGTGTAGATCTTTATAATGTAATGATGATATGGGGTGAACTTAATGTATTAATGAAGAAATGCAATTATTAAAGCAAAGAACAATGTGGCCCTATGAAAAATTAACGAGGCCCACCTTCAAACATACGATCATAATCTAATTAAGACAATTTCCCTTAGAAAAATAAACTGGACTTAGAGATCATTTATCCTTTTGTGTTCCTAGCCTCATTGACTCATCTTGAGACTAGAACACCTGTCTGAGCTACATAAACTAACACTCCCTTTTAGCAAGGAAGGTGTTCCGCATAACACCCAACTTATCTCTAAAGAAGGTGAATCTCGCCTTCCCCAAGGCCTTCGTTAGGATGTCTGCTACTTGTTGATCTATAGGTACATACTGTAGCTGAACTGTTCCACGTTGTACACAATCCTTGATGAAATGATATCTGATGGCTATATGCGTAGACCTATTATGAAACACCATATTTTCAGATAGTCTGATATAACTCTAATGGTCGCAGTGTATCACTGTTGTCTCCACCCTCTGACCAAACAAGGCTACTAACATCTTTCGAAGCAAAATGGCCTTGCATGTCGCCATGCTAGTTGCTATATACTCCACTTCTGTAGAGCTCGATGTCACGGACTTCGACTTCTTGTTGTACCGAGAGACAAGTCCCAATCCCATGTTGAAGCAACACCCTGAAGTGCTCTTCCTATCCATTGTACTACTTGCCCAGTATGCATCAGTAAAGCCCATCAATTTGACACCATCACCTCGAGTATATTTGATCCCATACTCGACTATACCTTGCAAATAACTCAACACTTGCTTTGCTGCTATCCAATGCACCCACTTCGGTTCAACCATGAACTGACTCTGGGAGTTTACAGCAAAGGATATATTTGGCTTGGCATTGACCAAATACATAAGAGAGCCAATCAACTGGCTATATAATGTGGGGTCCACATCTTTCTCCATAGATGTATCTACCTTCCTCCAATTGGTTATCATGGGTGTAGACATGGCTTTGCAATCTTCCATCTTGAATCTCCTCAAGATCTTGATTCAAGATTTCCCTTGTGCAACGAAAATATCCCCATTTGATTGCCACACCTCCATGCCTAGAAAGTAGTGCATTAACCCCAAGTCTTTCATCTCGAGCTCCGCTGCAGGGTCCCCCTCGCATTCTTCTATAAGCTTCAATGATCCTTTCAAAAACAAGTCGTCCATATATAGGATGAGAATGAGTACCTCACCCCCAACCATCAAATAGTAGAGGTTCACATTTGCCTCACTCTTCACGAAGCCCATCCCTTGCAAGTATCTGTCGATGCGCTCATATTACGCCCTGGGATCCCGCTTAAGCCCGTACAAAGCTCTCTTAAATTTGCACACGTGGGTCTTGTTGTTGTGTGCTACAAATCTTTCTAGTTGTTCGATGTACACTTCCTCTTCCAATTCACCATTAAGGAACGTTGTTTTGACATCCATCTGATGGATCTGCTATCCCATTTGTGCTGCAAGAGATATCACGACCCTAATTGAAGTATTCCTGGCCACAAGATCAAATGTCTCCTTGTAATCTATCCCTTACTTTTGAGAGAACCCCTTGGCCACAAACCTTGCCTTGTATTTCTCGATATTACCATCTGCACTGTACTTGATCTTATAGATCCAATGTGATCCAACTATCGCCTTGTCTATCAGTCTAGGCACCACCTCCCAAACATCGTTCTACATAATTGAGGTGTACTCAACCATTGCATCTTGCCACACCTGTTGCTGTGCGACCCTCTGATAGTTGGAAGGCTCACTATCCATGATTTGACTGTTGATTTGGGGTAGCATCGGATGTGCTCTAGCCATGAAATTTGGTGGAGAGGTTGGGGCACATGAGATCTCCAATACCCAGAAAGGATTTGGGCAGATTCTAAACAGATCAGGAGATATTAAAATAATTAATATTTTTAATGGAGTCCCTAAGTCTAAACATAGGGAAATAAAATATTAATGTTTATTAATATGAATCTGTGTTAGAAGGGTCCAAAAGACATGGATCAAGCCAGATCTAATCTTAGCCGTTGATTAGGGACTTAATCTCGGCCGTTGATATGTCAACAGGAAAAGTATAAGAGGAGGCTTGAGGGTCACTTGGAGAACACACCAGATGATCAGTTATTCTATTCTCTAAAGCGAGGTTTGCTAAGAGAGAATCTGTGATCGGGAGAGAAGCTGAGGGGCATTGAGTACAGAGAAACAGAGAAGGCAGAGATTGTGCCAGGAGAGCAGAGCAGCAGCCAAGGAGGGTGACACAGAGCCAGCAAGTGCTCATGCAGGGCCACGCAGAGGCAGCCAAGTGTTGCGCAGAGCACCAGAGGGGCCAGTGCAACTGACGCAGAGGCTCCCAGAGCTTACGTAGGGCGTCCTGTGGCTGACGCAGGGCCAGCGTGAGACAGAGAAGGGCTGACGCAGTCCAGTTTGTGCAGACGCTGGGGTTGCAGAGCAGTTTTGTGCTGAGGAGTTGCCAGAAGGATTTTTCGGGGTTTCATCCAGGAGATTTCTCTCAAATTGTGAGGTATCGCTGCTAAGGAAATTCTCTGTTGGGTAGGCCAGTCTCGACACCCAGATTGTACTATGATATTGCTTAATAAGAAAACCCTCAGATAGCTGCACCAGTTTTCTCACATTGGGTTTTCCCGGGGACGTTGGTCCAAAAATAATGGTGTCATGTGGTGTGTTTGTTCTTGTTTCTTTTAGTTGCTAATCTGTAATATGTTGAGCATGCACTGACCTTTATTTTCAGTATTTACTTTGTAAATAACTTGTTAAAGAAAAATAACAAGTAGGTAGCAATAAATAAGAAAAAGTGCATGAAGGGTTTCTAAACTAAGTAAACTTAGAAACTTCAACATGGCATTAGAGCCTGATTGCAGATCACAGGAGGACTAAGAGACATTAGCCGAGCAGAGCAATAGCGGCAGAAAACAACTGTCTCGAGGTGAAAAAAGTTGTTTCTAGCAGCGCAGAGACCAAAAAGTGTGTTGCAGAGCCAACTTGAGCCACACTAAAGAAACTGGGAGCTGTGCAGAGCCTCAGAGAGGCCAGCGTTGCTAACGCAGAGGGCCAAAGGGTTGACGCAGGGCATCCCAGGGCTGACGCAGATCCATCTGGGGTGACGCAGAGCCAGTGTGAGGCAGAAAGGGGCTGCGCAGTGCACAGAGAGGCAATTGCTGGAGTCTAGAAGGCTGCAAAAATATTGTAGAGTGGAGCTGGTGAAGTACTGTAGTCAGAACAGTACCTGACAGAGCAGGGCCAGAGGAGTTGTTACCAAGGGTTTCTAGCTGAGGAACCTGGATCAGCAGTGTAATTGCACAAGACGATCAGAGTAGGGGCATCTCGACAAGCGGCAGAAGGATTTCCAGGAGGGAATCAGGACTCAGAGGGAGTCCAAAAGAAAACTTCCAGATGGGAAGTAGAGACTCAAAGGAGTCAAACAGAGAATTTCCAGGAGGGAAGTAGAGGAGCATGATGTCACTACACGGGGTAATAGACCAGGATAGACTGGATGGAGCATCGAACTTCGAAGTTTGAAAGGCCAGAATCTTGTCAGTGCTTGACAGGAATTGTGTCAAGAACTTCGCCTTGAAGGTTATAGCTATCCCAGTCGACCCCAATGATAACGACAAGTACGAAGAGGCGATGGCAAGGGCCAAGTGCATTATCCTTGACGGGATCAAGGATCATGTGGTACCATACATAGCCGAGAAGGAAACGACAGTTGAGATGTGGGAGGCTGTCAAGAACCTATACCAACATACTTCTGTGCAGAGAAGAATGTTGCTCGAGAACCAGATGAGGTTGTATCAGATGAAGAAGGGTTAATCGATTGACACCTTCCTTGGAGGATTGACTGAAATCCGAGACCAGTTCACTGCTATAGGAGCGACACCAAATCAGGAGCTTATGGTGAGGACAACCCTGAATGCTGTCTCAGAAGATTGGGAAGTGTTTGTCCAGAGTATCCTGTGCAAAGGAACTCTCCTACCTTGGGATAAGATGTGGGCAGCTCTTTGCCAAGAAGAGATCAGACGGCAGTCAAAGACAGGTAGCAGCAGCAAAGTGATCAAGATCAAGGAGGAGGAGGAGAATGTGGCCCTAACATCCGAGGGAAAGCAAGAGAAGCGGAAAAAGAAAGATCTCTCCAAGATCAAGTGCTTCCACTGTGGGGAGATGGGTCATTATGCGACCCAGTGCCCAAGGAAGAAGAGTAAGGGAGAGTCTTTCGAGACTAAGGCAGTGCCACTATGGGCAGAGAAGGAAGTTTTGACAGAAGATGACTATGCCATGAGCGCGCATGCACCACTTGAGCGGAAGTGGGGAGACATCAAGTTGTAGTCAGGCGGACTACAAGCGATGAGGGGCAAGATCCTTGAGGTACCTAGCCTCTTGGATTAGACCTTGCTACGGGAGCCCCGCCGAGGAGTAGCAGGACTAGCTGAGTGGGTAGAGACAAATGTGGATGGAGCGACAGAGAGAGCTATAATACATGAGTTCCAAGACAACGTAGAGCTAGCAGGCTGCAACAATGCGAGAGGCATAGGAGTGTTGCACCAGTGCAGTAAGGCACAAAGAGGTGTGCAACGACGCGAGATGCAGGGAGTTGATGCAGCAACACAGAGGTCAGAGAGGGAGCACTTGTCAGCAATAGAGGGAGCTTCAGTATCAGAGGGTGTTTCTAGCCCAATAGGGAGGTCAGTTGGGAGATCAGTTACTTACTACCCAGGTAGTCCCTAGTACATCTGAATACCTCCTCTGACCAAAACTGTAATGGAAAACCCCATGTATCAGCGGTTCTATGGGCTTCTAGGACAACGTGCAAGCAACTAACGGAGCAGACGCCTTCACGGCTACAGTAGTGGGTAGCATGATGGGAGGAGGTGCAGTGCAGATGCAGTGCTAGGAGAAAGGACCAATAGCAGCGCGGATGCAGAGGGAGCTGTCGTACAGATGCAGCAGTGGCAGTGGCAAAACCATGGGCAGCAATAAAGGAGGCAATAGTGCAGAGGATGTTGGGCAGGAAGGGCTAGCATCAGCGCAGGTACCGGTGCCGGATGATCAGAGTAATACTCAGTGAGGAGTATTGCTAGAGCACAGTTCTCACTATGAGCTACTGTTGATTTGGGGTAGCATCGGATGTCCTCTAGCCACAAAATTTGGCGGAGAGGTTGGGGCACATGAGATCTTCAATACCTAAAAAGGGTTTGGGCAGATTCTAAATGGATCATGAGATATTAAAATAATCAATATATATAATGGAGTCCCCAAGTCTAAACTTAGGGAAAATAAAATATTATTGTATATTAATATGAATCTATGTTAGAAGGGTCCAAAAGACATGGATCAAGCCAGATCTAATCTTAGCCGTTGATATGTCAACAAGAAAAGTATAAGAGGAGGCTTGAGGGTCACTTGAAGAGCACACCAGATGATCAGTCATTTTATTCTCTAGAGCAGGTTTTGCTAAGAGAGATAGAATCAGTGATCGAGAGAGCAACTGAGGGGAATTGAGTACAGAGAAACAGAGAAGGTAGAGATTGTGTCGGGCGAGCAGTGCAGCAGCCAAGGAGGGTGACATAGAGCCAACAAGGGCTCACATAGGGCCACGCAGAGGCAGCCAAGTGTTGCGCAAAGCACCAGAGGGGCTAGCGCAGCCGACGCAGAGGCTCCCAGCGCTGACATAGGGCTTCCTGGGGTTGACACAGGCCTAGAAAAGCTAACGCATGGCCAATGTGAGACAAAGAGGGGCTGATGCAGTCTAGTTTGGGCAGATGCTGGGGTTGCAGGGCAGTTTTGTGCTGAGGAGCTGCCGAAAGGAATTTTCTGGGGTTTTAGCAAGGAGATTTCTCTCAAACTGTGAGGTATAGCTACTAAGGAAATTCTCTATTGGGTAGGCCAGTCTCGGCATCCAGATTGTACTTTGATATTGCTTAATAAGAAAACCCTCAGATAGCTTTATCGGTTTTCACACATTGGGCTTTTCCGGGGACGTTGGTCCAAAAATAATGGTTTCATGTGGTGTGTTTGTTCTTGCTTTTTTTAGTTGTTGATCTGTAATATGTTGAGCATGCACTGGTGTTTATTTTCAGTATTTACTTTGTAAATAACTTGTTAAAGAAAAATAACAAGTAGGTAGGAATAAATAAGAAAAAGTGCATGAAGGGTTTCTAAACAAAGTAAACTTAGAAGCTTCAACACTAACTCACCAATGCCATGTAGCCAGTGTACCTTTTTGGTTGTCTCCGCTCTCTCCTGTCGTCCTAGGAGTCCCCACAAACTCTTGAGCATCCCTAAGTGTCCGTTGAACTTCATGGTTCCTCCTGCCAACTATAGAAGGTGGAATTTGGACTTCCACATCCTCCTGATGCATCTCTTAGATCCGTTGCATTTGTACCTAAGCTTGTGCTCGTACTAGTAAGTTGTAATTGTACTTGTACCTGATTATGCTATTCTACCCTTGGAGCTTCTGCTTGTTGCTCATTACAATCAACTACTGCTAGAAAACCTTTTGACCTTCGATATGCCTTGTCCTCCATGAACCGATCATCTCTCTTGACAATCATCCTCTTGGTCCTTGGAATAAATATCTGGTATGCCTTTGAGGTCTCACTGTACCCAACAAAGTACCCCCTTTCTGTAGTCTGATCCAACTTGCAACGTGTCTCCCTTGGAATGTGACAATAAGCCAAGTTGCTGAATATTCTGAAGTGGTTGAAATCTGGCTTCTTCCTTATTAACGCATCCTCTGACGTCATCTTTCCCAATGTCTTATGTGGGACCTTGTTCTGAATATATACTGCAGTATTGCATGCCTCTACCCATAAGTAACATGGCATATATTAGTCATACAACATGGCCCTCATTGCCTCTGATATGGCATGGTTCTTTCTCTCAACAACCCCATTCTGTTGCGGGTTGTAAGGAACTGTTCACTCCCTCTTGATGCCCTCTATGGTACAGAACTCCTAGAATTCTTTTGTTGTGTACTCGCCTCCATTATCTGATTGAAGAATCCTTATCTTCCTGCCTGTCGAATTCTCCACAAGAGCTTTGAACTCTTGGAAGCGACTAAAGACCTCATCCTTGGTCTTCAAGAAGTAAATCCAGGTCTTCTTGGTGTAATCATCAATGAAGACAACAAATTTTCGTACCCTCTCGGAGACTGTGTCAACATCAAACCACATATATCAAAATGAATCAAATGAAGAACACCTTTGGATCCAATGTCACTCCTTCGAAAAACTGCCTTAGCAAACTTGTCCAATACACATCCCTTGCACACATCATCGTGCTTCATGCTCACCTTTGGAACACTTGCCACTATCTCTTAGAGCAACTTAAGTGCCACGTGATGGATATGGCCCATCATCCTATGCCAAAGCTCCCCCTGATCTCTTAGATCATTGTTGCTCACTAGTGCGTTTGGAGTATCCGTTTGCAACCTATAAATTCGACTGCTTCTAACTCTAATTACTATGGGTGACTTCCACTCGCGGCACTTTATCAACATCTTTTGCACTCTAAACAATACATTGTACCCCTTATCCTGTAGGATAGAAACGAAAATCAAGTTTATCCCCATTCCTAGCACATGCAACACATTATGGATAGGAATCGTTTTACCAAACTCCCTTTGAAATAGGATTGATCCTCTCCCAACTGCATTACCCTTGGACTTATTACCCTTCTCAATTTGGAATCTTATTTCCTCCTTGTAGCTAGATAAGTTCTCTCTAATTCCTATCACATGGAATGATGCCCCACTGTCTATATACCAAATACCTTGTGAGGTTGAGCTAGTCAAGCAAGATATGAGTGCGAACTCCTATTCCATCCGGTTGGAAAGCTCATTTGCATTAGCTAAAGCTTTTGTTTGCTTCTGGCCTTTCTTGTCACCTTTCTTCCTCTATAGGAAATCGCTGACATAGTGGTAAAATTCGCGACAACTACAGCACTTGACCTTTGAAAGGTCCTTCTTATTGCCCCCCTTGGAGTTGGACAATTTGTTAGATCCCTTTTTTTCTTTGTTCTTTCCTGCAAGAGCCATGTTTTCTTGTTCTCCCACACCCTTCTGTCTAGTGTTGCTGGTGCCACTGACGAGACTCCTCCTAAGTTCTTCCTAGGTTAAATATGACCATAGTCTTTCCCAAGATGGGAGATCCTGTTTTCCTATAATAACTTGTACGAATACATCCCAATCCTTAGTAAACCCATTGAGGGTTGTTATGATGAGCTCATCATCCTCAATTTTCTCAACAACACCTACCAATTCCTCCTTGACACTTTTCACCTTGTTAAGGTAAGATACAACAGTTTCACCCTTGTTCTATTTCGTGCTTCTAAGTTTGTCCCTTAGGATCAAATTCATGTTCACACAGGAATCTTGATAGAGTTTATAAACTGCATCCCACATCTTCTTCCACGTATATTCATCTGTTATATGAGGCACGATGTGGTCCTTGACCCCATCTAGAATAATGTGCCTAGTTTTGGCATCTTTATTCTTGTATGTGAGGAGTTGTGTTGCATCTGTTGATATACTTACAACACTGTTCACATATTCCTTGAGACCATTTGCCTCCAATATCAACAAGATTCTAGATTTCCATATGCCAAAGATTCTCCCTCTAATCCATCCTAATCCTGTAAACCAACTATTGACCATTACGTGTCAATGACCCATAACAATACACCCTCTTTTTTCTCAAAGGGATAATGCCTGATTGATGTGTCTGTGCCGTCCAACTATCATCATTAGCCTGACTTCCAAGATGTTATGTAAACCCATTCTGTATGTGTATAATGTAGATAATCTCAGCACATTCGTGTTACGTATGTAACAACTTGGGTAAACCTACTTTTCTAGTGACGATCTCCATTCTAGGAGGTTTTTCGTCTCACCAATTCATTTCTGGATGGTCAACAGAGTTTTCCCTCCAGTTTTACCCCAAAGCTGGAATGAATTTTGTCGCCAGGACCTTAAGCGAGTCCTAGTGTTCTAGGTCGAGTTTATGTAAAAGTAATTTGGGAATAATCCTAACTATTTGGTTAGAATATTTTATTACAAATTGCTTGGTTTGCTGGATTATACCTGTGTCGCAGAAATGGGTATCTGTGAGGGTCTATTACAAATGGGTTTTCCCCCTTGTGATGTTAGAAAATATGAAAATCATGATGTAAAGTGTCTTGAGGGATGAAAAATTAATTTATCTCTTCATAGGTTAATTAAATTTTTTGGCCCAAAAATAATTAAAATCCTAAACCAGAAATTTAATTATTTCTAGGTTCTAGGTAAATTTAAATTTTCCAAAGGCAAAATTCGTCGGTCCTAAAAATTGAAATTTTAAAAGGGCCAAGGACTAAGGTAAATTAATTATTTTGATAAATTTTAAACCTTTGATCTCTGGGGCTATGTCAAAGTCAATTTTTTGGGGAAATTAACTCAAAATTTTAATTTTTGAGTTAATTAAAATGCATTTAAATGAAAATTTTGGATTTCCTCAAAAAATTAAATACTTGTCCATTCAATTAAATACTTGGTCAAAGTCCTTTATGACCCAAAAAAATACTTGTCAGAGCTTTGCCAATTTAGGGCAAGTAGTTGTATTAATTTTCAATTATAGACTTGCTGAAGAATAATAAAACCCTCATTTGCAAAACTAGTTTTCCCCACATTGGGGTTTTTCTAGGGACAATTTGTCGAAAAATATTGGTGTCTATTTTATGTGTTTTTTCTCAATTTTTGCGGTTTATTAATTGGTGAATATTGCAGTTGTGTTTTATTCAGAATTTGCAGTAAATTAATTTGTTGGGACAAATAATCTATTAAAGATGGGAGAATAATTACTAGATTAATTGCAATAGAATTTTCACATGGTATTAGACCAGATCTAAAGCGCAAAATATTAGTTCAGGGTGCAACAGAGAAAGCCAAGGATTTATAAAAGTCAAATCGATTTGTTCCATATTTACTTGGGGTTTGCTTATTTTTTGAGGGTTTCAAAAAATTGGCTTTAGTTGGTGTTGTCGCACAAAGTGTTTAGGCACTGTGACAATGCTCAAAGTAAGGGTTGTCACTCTAATCCTTACTCACTCTGTTTAGACTCTCTCCTAGACAAGTCAAGGTGGGGTAGTCCCTAGGGTGAATGAATGAGGGTAGCTCTAGGAGACTTAAGGATAAACAACTTGTAGTATATAGAACAAGTCTTGGTTAATCGAGATGGATAGATCAAACAATTAAGACAAATACAATACAACCACAAGATAGAAATGATTTTAGAGGAGTGCCTTAATATTCAATTAACCATAAACTAACTGAAAACAAGTTATCCAAAGCAATTTATAAATGTGATGAAAGTGATGATCATGAATGATTAAATGTAAATGCCCAACACTTTCTCACACAAGATATTCTAGCAATTAAATACCACGAAGAGCTATAAAATTTAACTGCTAAGCAATGATTCTAGATCTAAAATGATTTCCTTCAATAACCCAGATCTAGAAAAAATTATCTCTCTTATAGTCAATCTTCATATATGATTCTAAAACATTAATCACTCTTGACTATAGAGAAATTCATACCACAAAGATCTTCCTTTAAAGTTTTATACTTAACACAAAAGGACACCAACGAACTTTAGATTAGAATTTAATTATCCCTTAGGTAAATTTTTAATTTACTAAGCTTATGAAGCAATTTTAATGTGGCAAAAATTAAAAAATCAAGTGGAGAAGATCTCTAAGGAGAAGATCTCCTCAAGCCCTAAAGGACTTTGGCTGGGTCATAAAGGACTTTGACCAAGGGAGATGGATACGTTCACCTTTGAAGCCAGAAAGACTTAGCTACTAGGAGGATGTGGCTAGGTCATAAAGGACTTTGACTAGAAAGGTGAATGGCCCAAGGAAATTACAGGGGAAAATTATAGGATACATTTGCCTCTGAAGCCTGAAACACTTGGCTAGGTCTATAAGAGTTGAACATCCGAGGGAAATTATAGGATTGGACAGATCTTCTCCTTAGAAGCTTAAAGAACTTGGATATGTTGACTGAAGGAGATAGATGTAATTCACCTTTGAAGCCATAAGGACTTGGCTACCAGTCGGATTTGGCTAGGTCATAAAGGATTTTGACCAGAAAGGTGAATGGTCCAAAGTAAAATTCTTTCTTGAGAAGCTAGAAAAAACTTGGATGCTTGAGGGACTTGGCTAGGTCATGACCAGAAGAGATTGATACATCTGCCTAAGTAGCCATAGAGGACTTTGGCCAAAAGCCTGGATGCTTACGTACATATGAGCGAGTTACATTGCCTAGTCCAGGATGGAGTTATCTATAGACATGCATCAACATAACAAGCTCATAAACTCTTTGGAAAGGGAAAGGGGACATCGTGAAAATTTCCCTTTTAAACCACAATTCAACAAAGAGAGACCTCCTAAAAATAATCCTTTTGTTGGAAGCAATGTTTTACAACAAAGTGTACCCAACACCCTTGCCACGACCAATTTGATTGGCCATGAGGGGATCTCTTGGTGTCAAACATGCAATGAATTTCATACTTGTTGACCACATTTTGTCAATAGTCCAAGGAAGCAGAATGCCAAGGCGTGAAGAATTTTTTTCAAAGTTCAAAATCATCTTCCAACATTATGTTATCATTGTAAATCCAATTTCTGCAAGTTGTATTGTGAATGATGATAGTATGACCGTTTAATTATGTAATAACACCTAGGTAAGCCTTTGATTCTGGTGACGAATTTCATCCTAGGAGGTTTTTTAATCAACAAAGTTTTCCGTCTAGCTTAAACCCCAAAGCTAGGGTGGAATTCATTGACAAAGTCTTAGGTGAGTCTTAGTGTTATATCGAGTCTCTCTAAAAGTGGTTTGGGAATAATTTAAGCATATTTGGCTAAATTATTTTATTACAAATTACTTGGTCTATACTAGATCATATTGTGTCGTAGAATTGGGTACAGTCATGAGGGTCTATATATAAATTTGTATTCCCCTTTGAGGGTTGAATTAAATTTAATATCTGATGTAAAAAAATATTTTAGTGCATGGTCCCTCATACTTACACATCATGGCTAAAATATTTAAGGGTGAAAAAAATATATATAATTTTTTTGTAAGCATTGTAGAACTCTATGTATTAACTTTTTTCGAAAGTTTTTACATCCAAAAGCTCCAGTTAGTCACCTGCCCGAAGGAAACCAGGTGACCACCGGTTAGCATTAAAACCATTCCAAAATTTCAATAAGTTCATGAGAATCCATCCACTGTTTCTATAGTGACTGTCTCTACTATTGACACTAAAGATCAAAACAGACCTTGCTTATTTCCTTCATCTAAATCAAAAATCAAAGACAAAACTAGCAGGATCACTAGAATAGTCCTCATCAGAGGACGCTATATGAACTGAAGCCTTTGCACCAGGGCCTGGCAGCTTGCGTCCCTGTGCCAGTTTCCATTTGATCTCTGTCAGAGTCTATTCGATCCTTCCCAGTGCGAGATTGTTCCTGTAAGTATGGATCTATATGGTCGCTACATCCTTGAGAATTTCTGCCTGGATTGGGTCCTTCTCCTTGCTACTTTCCTGTTTGTCTAGAACTTCTCCTTCCATGTGTTCATGGTGAAGAGTCATAGCCCAGGCTACCACGTATTTCATGATCCAGTATTGTTGTAGGGTCTTTTTGAACAACGATTGTCTGCCATTTTTTGTGCTCGGGTCCTGCAGCATTCCTTCCCATTCTTCCATGGGTATGTCTCTACACCTAAGGTTGTTTCTTAGATCTCGCTCCCAGCTCCAAATCTGGTCTCTAACCTCCTTCGGGTTCCTTTCCATGTAGGAGTCTATGATATTCTTCATTTGAGCTTCATCGGGTTTCTTGCCGCTTTTCTTTTCCTGACTATTGGTGCCTTCTTCTTTCTTGACGACCCTCTTGCTTCTCCTGGGGGCCATTCTTCTTTCCGCTCGACCTTTAACACTCTTTTACTATTGCTCTTTGTTCTATTTCCTGATCTTGCCCTGTTCTGATGTGAGACCTATCATAGAGTAAACACAAATGTCAAACTTATCATTTAAGTTTACATTTATATCCGTGGATTTTCTCCCCCCCACCTCTTATTTCCAATCCTCTGGTTTCCCACCCTTTGTGTTTCTGACCTCTGGCTTCCTCCCCTACTTTGCTTGGCTTCAATCTTAGTAATTCTTCTGGTCGTGGGGTACTCGTGGTTACTTTGCTTAGCCCTGTCCATGCAAGAAACCCACGTCTGATTATTTTGCCTTCTCTCCCTCGATGGTTCACCCCTAGTGCGGATTGGGTTACAGAGCTGCCGACCAAGTTTTTGCTGGCTAAGAGTTCTCCCCTCTCCCTAGGGTGCAACTCCATCCCCCATGGATTCTAGAGTTTCCTTTCCCTACTGCCTTCGTCCAAGGCGTCAGGGGTTCTTCCTTTCCCTAGAGCATGATATACCAGGGCCTCTATTCTAAGGTGGGGGTCGGTTGAAATTGGTTTGTCCAAGCCTTGGCTCTCAGGCTTCTCACCATCTCTCTTAACTTTCTCTCCGTCCCTGGCACCCAGGAACTCTTCGAGGTAATTTCTTTTCAGACCTCTAAAATTACTATGACAATTGAGGTGATCAAACCAGATATGCATACCATACTGCATTTCTAACCTATATTCCAGACAATTTACACTTTCACAGTTTAAGACTAGAGAAGTCACATACCCTTTCACCGTGCTTCGCCTTGCATGCTCCTTCTGCTTCCTCCTGTTTCCCGCTCTTGTTGATTTTAGGTATGTTCTATGCTAGAGCAATTTATTTAAATTTTCACTGTTAGCAATCAGATCAACATTAAGATAAACTGCAGATAGAACATAAATATAAATCGCAAAAGACAAGCCAAGACAAGAGGACACAAGATGTGGCACTAGCCAAGGACAAACCCCACAATGTGGGGAAACCCTGATCAATTCTTATTTTATGTTCTTCAAAGTTCAGTAGAGAAAGAGTGTGAGAGAGAGAGTATATTTACAATAGAAGTCAACACTTTGACTTATCTAGATCTAGCATAGATAATTTCGTATAACGATGAGATCAGTTGAAGACATTCTACTTCAATTGATTCTCCAAGGTGACTCCACCTATCATCGTGCTGCATCTGGTTCTCTTGCTGCACCACTACATAATGCACCATGCTGCACTAATCATGATTATCATCATGTTGCCCATGTCCATGATCTTATTCATCATCTTGCTGCCTTTTATGCTGCATCTTCCATCATCATGCAACCCTATGATTAAGCTGCTCTCATTTGCTCTTATCATCATTTTGCTGCCCATGCCCATTATGATCTGAGATTGATCATCCTTATCATTCTCATTATGTTGAGATTGTAACCATCATTGCTCATGATCCTTGTCATTGTGAGTGCATGACTGCGGCTACAGGAATTTACAACTACTCCATGCCTTGACTAGAGTTATGACTGCGTATGAATATCTCTGTGCATAACATGAATAGCTTATATATATGAAATATGAATAGTGTGTAAATATATAACATGAACAATGTATATATATGAACTGCGTGTAAGGGTATCTTCATGGCTGCGTATGGACCCTTTATTAACTGCATGTTATGACTTTATGATTGCGGCTGTTCCAGGCATCACGTTGATTGTCCATGAATTGCGTGTAATGATCCCATATGACAACAGATCCAAATTAGGGCATCATGTTGAATGACTTTATGACTGCGGTTGTTCTAGGCATCACGTTGAATGATATTTATGATTGCGGCTGTTCCAGGCATCACGTTGAATGATATTTATGACTGTCGTTGTTCCAGGCATCACGTTGAATGATCTGCATGTTATGACAACGGATCCATCATGGATTTCTTCATTGCCTACTCAACGTATAAGGTTTCCATGCCTGAGCGTATATTGTCTTCATGACACTGCGTGGATGTCTTCATCCAACGTATTAGGCTTCCACTCCTGTGCATACATATATTGTTGGGCATCTATGTGTATCATTACCAGCGTATATATATATATATATATATATATATATATATATATATATCATGAACAACGTATCTGGTTTCCTTGAACAACATATAGAGATTCATCATTTGCCAACGGATAGATGTCTTCTTGACTTGCGTTGGATTAGGGCATCATTTTGCAGCTAGGGCTCCTCCTAGGCCAGCGTATGCTTTTGTTCTCTACCCGTACCCATGCCCATGCCCATTTCAGAAACTCGTACCCGTTTCCCCGTTTACCCGTTCCAAACCTGTGGACCTGCTACATGAGGGAAATGATCCCTTTGTAAGATTTTCCTTCAGCACATCTCAGACATGTACTTTCATGCTCTTTTTGAATTCAGGCATCCTGGTCACCATCTGATTCACAGACCTCCGGTGCTGAGTCAATGGACATGGTCCCCAGTGGACTTGATACAACCCTGAATTCAAAAACATCTTTGAAAAATATATTTTCAAACACGTACCTTTCCATCGATGACTGCCACCCTAAAGCCTTTAACTTCCATTTCCAAGATGGACACCAGGTTCTTCTTGCGATCAGGGACTTAAAAGAGATTCTGGGGTTCCTTTCTTTCTTTGAAGAGTCGACCATTTCCTTGATGACCTGCATTACTTATCATTCCTCTTATCAGAAGATGTCCCTGGAATGATTATTATCTTCATCAAGAGATGTGTCCTTGTCCTTCGGACACTTCTTCGCATGATGGCCGAACTTATTGCAACCAAGGCGTCTGCCTTTCCTTCCACCCTTATATTCGAACTTTCCAATGAAGTGATCTTTAAGTGGACCATCAGAAACTTCCGCTACGCCATTCTGATAAAATGCTCTACTTCGATTTCACCCTAGGTGAACTTAGAAGAGAGATGTGGAACCCATTGATCCTTCTGTCTTGTCCCAACTATCTTCGGTGATTACTTCTTTTACTCTTGCTTGGGCATTGTCTTCACCTCAGCTCTGATACCATGTTGATTTTAGGTATGTTCTATGCTAGAGCAATTTATTTAATTTTTCACAGTTAGCAATCACATCAGCCTTAAGATAAACTATAGATAGAACATAATTATAAATCGCAGAAGACAAGCCAAGACGGAGGACACAAGATGTGGTGCTAGCCACACAATGTGGGGAAATCCTTGATCAATTCTTCTTTTATGTTCTTCAAAGTTCAGCAGAGAAAGAGTGAGAGAGAGAGTACATTTACAACATAAGTCAACACTTTGACTTATCTAGATCTAGCATAGATCGTTTCGTATAACGATGAGATCAGCTAAAGGCATTCTACTTCAACTGATTCTCCAAGGTGACTCCACCTATCATCGTGCCGCATCTAGTTCTCTTGCTGCACCACTACATACTGCACCATGATGCACTAATCATGATTATCATCATGCATCCCATGTCCATGATCTTATTCATCATCTTGCTGCCTTTAATGCTGCATCTTTCGTCATCATGCAGCACTATGACTAAGCTGCTCTCATCTGCTCTTATCATCATTTCGCTGCGCATGACCATCATGATCTGAGACTGATCATCCTTATCATTCTCACTATGTTGAGACTGTAACCATCATTGCTCATGATCCTTGTCATTGTGAGTGCATGACTGCGGCTACAAGAATTTACAACAGCTCCATGCCTTGACTGCAGTTATGACTGCGTATGAATATCTCTGTGCATAACATGAATAGCGTATATATATGACATATGAACATCGTGTAAATATATAACATGAACAACGTATATATATGAACTGCGTGTAAGGGTATCTTCATGACTGCGTATGGACCCTTTATTAACTGCGTGTTATGACTTTATGACTGTGGTTGTTCTAGGCATCATGTTGACTATCCATGAACTGCGTGTAATGATTCCATATGACAACGGATCGAAATTAGGGCATCACGTTGAATGACTTTATGATTGCGACTGTTCCAAGCATCACATTGAATGATATTTATGGATGCAGCTGTTCCAGGCATCACGTTGAATGATCTGTGTGTTATGACAATGGATCGATCGTGGATTTCTTCATTGCCTGCTCAGCATATAGGGTTTCCATGCCTGAGCGTATATTATCTTCATGACACTGCATGGATGTCTTCATCCAACGTATTGGGCTTCCACTCCTGTGCATACATTTATTGCTGGTCATCTGTGTGTATCATTACTAGCGTGTATATTTATATATATATATATATATATATATATATATATATATTATATAATTACTTATATATATATATAATCATGAACAATGTATAGTGTATAGAATTTCGCATGTATCAAATTTCCTGAACAACGTATCTGGTTTCCTTGAACAACATATAGAGATTCATCATTTCCCAACGGATAGATGTCTTCTTGACCTGCGTTGGATTAGGGCATCATTTTGCAGCTAGTTCTCCTGCTAGGTCAGCTTATTCTTTTGCTCTCTCCTTCTCCAAAAACCCAAGACGTGGAGAGGAGATCACCTCAAGAATACAGGTTGCAAATGACATCAAATCCTCTTCTATTTATACCAAAAACGTATAGATTGAATAGACATGACGTTTGGGCTTCTTGAGCCTACATAAGTTGTTGGTTGGCTTGATAATAATCCCATAATCAAAATAAATTCATATCTCCATAAATACTTATTGGAATCGGATGATCTTTAGATCAATCCTACACCTCTCGATGAGAGGGATCCAATAAAAATATCAGCTGCCATAAATAAGTTGACCCACATGGAGTTTGGCCCTAGTTGCCAATTTTAGCAGCTCTTCTGTTCTTGCTACCTTTCGTCTTTCTCGTCTGCATGCATAATACCTCTTTCCCCTTTTCCTTAGACTTTATTCCTTTTTCATTCCCTCCTCTGGTCTTTACCACCAGTTGTCTTGTTTTCGCCTTGGCACGCCTCCCTTCCCTCCTGCTTTGGGATGCTACCCTCCTGTCCTGTCTACCGTCCTTCATTAACTTCTTTCCTCTTCTGGCTGCTCTTGACATTGGGTCACTGACTCTGCCCTGCTACTTTGCATTAATTCATTGCCTGTCCTTGGATTTGCTGTCCTGCCCTCTCCTCTTCCATTCCTTTCCATCTCTGCCCTCGTACTCTCGGGTATTGTCCTTCCTCTACCCCCTCTGTCATCCTACCGAACTCCAACCTTATCCTGTCCTACTCCACCTCTGTCATGTACTGTTCCTCTTGTGACTGTCCTTTTCCCTCTCTGCTCTCGTCATGTCCGGGCGAGTTCTCTAGATGCTCGCTCTGGATCCTCTCTTGTTCTATCATTTGTAACAATTGCTCCATATCGTCTTTTTGGTGGAGCTCTTCGGCACTTGCATCCAGTTGTTGCTCTCCTTTCCGACATCCCCAATTCGCAAGGTAATCTGCAGGAGCATTTCCTTTGCGTCTTACATGGGACGGTATGATGTAGGCTATCTTCCTCAATTGGTGGCTTATTTCTGTTATTATCCATGCCGTCCGCCAGCTTTGACTAAGCTTCTCTGCTGGTACTCCTTGCGATAGTTGTTTGAGTGTTTCTATCACAAGCATCGAATCTCCTTCTATTTGGAGTTTTTGATACCCTTCTCTGATGGCTATTTCTATCCCCCTGTTCAGCGCATGGAATTTTGCCTCATTATTTGATGCCTTTCCACAGTCCATCGCATAAACCTAGTGGGTTCTACCTCCATCATCTCTGAATATCTCTCCTATGCCTGCCTCCCTGGATTCCCTTTTGCCGCTCTGTCGAAGTTTAGTTTTGTTAATTCCTGTGGCGGGTTCTTGTAGTGGTCTTCTTCCCCAGCTTTACCTACCTTATGTTCTCTTCTAGCCATGCCTGTGGTGCTTATTTTGATTTGCAAGCGATTCAGAATACGTGTCTCCGTTGGGTCTGTCTTCCAATCTTCGTCATTCCACTTCTCGAGGATGATGGTTTCTCTTATGTTCTGTATAATTTGGCTCCATATTTCCTTCTTAGCTTTTTTGTCTTCCTTGAATATCAACTGGTTTCTTGCCTTCCATATGTTCCACAAGAAGAACCCTATGGATAGATTCCAGGCCTGGTTCAAGATTATATTACGGTACGGTTTACTCCTCCATTTCTATATAGTTGTAGTTATGCTGCTTGTATCTTTGTCGCTAATCTCGAAGAGCTATTGGTGGTTTTGCCACAAGGTATTGCTGATGCTACAGGAGTTTGTCAAGTGCTCCATTGTTTCTTCTTGTTCCTGGCAAAGGACACAACACAATGGTCCGTGCGTCCCCTTCCTTCTCAACTGGTCCCAGGTTAAGGCTTGCCCATGGGACAGTGTCCAGGTAAATAACGCAACCTTTGGCCAAGTTTTCATTTTCCAGATTCTATCCCATTTTTTTATGTCTGGGTTGCTGGTACTACTGGCCTTTATGTAATATCCTTTTGTTGTCGTAAACATTCCTTTGATGTGTTTTCCCTACCTTATACTATCCATTCCTTCTTTGACTGCAATTTTCCTTGTCTCCATCTCATTTTTGTAATTTACCCATTGTTCTGTTTCTGGTGTTTCTTGCCAGTCATTTTTCATTTTCCATTTTCTGCACTAACCATCCTTTTCAGGCAGCCAATAGTTTCAGGGTGCGTCTTCCTCCATTTGGGTGGTGAACTGTTGAATATCTTGGAGTTGAGGTTGCTGGTTGAGGGTTTCTCTCTGTTGCCCTGCCTCCTTCCAGAAGTTTGCTTTGTCACCCTCCCTAATTTCCCAGAAACCATGTTCTCTTATCAGGTCCTTATTTGACCTTGCTAAGTTCCAAATTGTTGAGCCTTTCTTTTCTGATGGCTTCGTAATTTTCCTTCAAGGGACCTTGCCATCTCATATTTCTTTTCCGATAATGTTTTCCATAGATCTTCTCCTCCTTGAATCCACCTCCACCATAGTTTTGCACCCATTACTTGGTTTAATATATATGGATCACGCAGCCCTACCTTCTGTTAAAGATTTGCTCAGCCATTTCCATGAGAGCAGTGCCCACTTTTTAGTTTTGTTTGTTCCTTGCCATAGATTTTTTTTTTAAATTTCCACCATTTTTTGGCATATAATTTTTGGAATAGCTTGACTGGCCATTTGGTATATTGGAATTGATTGGAGGACCGACTTAAGGAGAATGAGGCGACTTGGTATGTTCAATGTTCAGAACGTCCAGTTGTCCATTCTTTTTTGAATTCTCCATATCAGGCCTCCCTAGTTAGTTGTTATATTTTTCTTGTCGCTCAGTCGTACATCCAGATATTTGGTAGGGAACTTCCCTATTCGGAACCCCATTGTTCTGGCCAGGAATGATTGCGAAATCATTGGGGTATTGAAAAAGAAGATTTCTGTTTTATCTCAATTTATCTCTGTACCTGATGCTTTTGTAAAATCTTTAAGGATTTCTAGTAATTTCTTTGTTTCCTTAAGATTGGCTTGGCCATACATCATTACATCATCTGCGAATTGTTGATGTGTAATGGCTAGTTCTTCTCCCCACAATCTAAGGCCTTTTAGCTTTCCACTGTTCACTCTTGCTTTTATTAATCTACCCAGCCTATCAGCTACTATTATGAATAGGAAAGGTGAAAGAGGGTCCCCCTGTCTAAGCCCTCCGGACAGTTTAAAAGTTTCTGTAGGGGTTCCATTTAGCATTATGGACGTACTTGGAGTGGTGATCATAGACATTATCCATTCTATCCATCTATCATCGAGCCCATAAACTTTTAGGATTCTCTGGAGGTATTCCCAGCTTAGCTTGTCATAAGCTTTAGCTAAGTCAAGTTTGATCATCATATTTTTGTGTCGCGAATTCTTCAGTGAATGAATTGCCTCTTGTGCTACTATGATTCCATCCACTATCTGTCTCCCTTTCACAAACCTTGTTTGTTCCTCGGAGATCAATTCTGGAAGGATAGATTTTAATCTGTTCACCATTATGGTGGCTAAGATTTTGTAAATTACATTACATAAAGCTATAGGTCTAAAACCTTGAGGTTCATCTGCTTTTTCTAGCTTCCAAATCACTTCTAGGAAGGTTGCGTTCCATGTTGGGTGCATTCTTTTCGTGCACCTTGATTCTTCCACAACATTTACTATGTCTTGCTTCATAAAACTCCAGGTTGCTTAGAAGAATTCTACTGTATATCCATCCGGTCCTGGGGCTTTGTTCTTAACCATTGTCTTCACTGCCTCCTCTACCTCTTTTTCAGTGATTACTCTTAGGAGTGCCATGTTCTGCTCTCGTTTCACCCTTCTGGGTATATATTGACTTATTTTTACTATCTCCTCTTCTCTATTGCTTTGCGTCTTAGTCAAGATGCCTTTGAAGTGTTGTATCAGTATTCTCTCCATTTCCTTGTTCTGAGTTAGCCTGTTGCCTTGGTTATCTCTTAGAGAAAATATTCTATTCTGTTGCCTGTGCTGCTGCATGGCTCTGTGGAAGAATTTTGTATTTCTTTCCCCCTCTTTCAGCCATTGTACTCTTGACTTTTGTCTCCATAAAATTTCCTCCTGTTTTCTTTTTTTCCTCCAGCCTGTTTAAAACCCCTCCTTCTTCCGGAGCTAGTTCCTTTGTTCTCCCCTCTTCTATTATTTTCTGTTGTATCCTCTTCATATCTGTCTGCAACTTTTCTTGGTCTTTTTGGATATTGCCAAATTCTTCTTTATTCCATTTCTTTATTTTTCCTTTTAGCTCCTTTAGTCTTAATTGGAGTGTGTGCATCTTATTCCTTCCTTTTATTTCAGTCTCATTGTTCTGCCACCATTGCTCCATTTTTTCTATGAAAGTTGGTTCTCGCAGTCAAAAAGCTTCAAACCTGAAAGGTCTGTTCTGATTTTGATTGTTCATGGCAATCTCTAGTTTTATGGGTCAGTGGTCTGATCCTTGGCATGGAAGGATTGTCGCTTCATTGAATATGTCTTTCCCAATAAAGTGTTATGTTGCTAGAAACCTATCCAGCGGAAGCTATCTCCGTGCTTCCTCCTCCTTCGATTATTCCAAGTATATTTTCCATTAATGGTGTGTATATCAATCATTTTTAGAGCTGACTGTGTTTCTCTAAATCTTGCCATGTCTGGTTCCTCCCGTTGCAATCCCCCCTTATTTTCCTCTTTTGATGTGATCATATTAAAATCGACTACTATCAACCATAATTTTTCTGTGTGCATGTTTTCTAATTGTTGCAGTTGGGTGAGGAAGTTCCCTCTTTCCACTGATATATGGTGTCCATAAACCGCCGAAACTAAGAACCAATCTCTGTGGCCTATCAGTTTGAATCTCCCTGAAAGGATTCTTTTCATTCCTATCCAGTAGTCTACAGTGATTTTTGCTAAGTTCCACAGGATTGCAATTCCCCCCGCACTTCCTTTTGCATCAATTGTCATACATTCACATGTAGGTTTGATTTTTTTTAGAATCTCCTCCATTTTCCCCCCTGTTATTTTTGTTTCTTGTAGCAACATAATTTGGGGTTTTTCTCTTTTAATCCTTTTTGCTAGGTATCTCTACTTACCTTTGCTATTAAGACCCCGAATGTTCCAGGATGTAATTATCATTGGGTGGGCGGGGTTGTTTGGTGGAAGACCGCTGAGAGCAGTACAACTCTTCCCGTATTAACTAGCATTTCGCCCATGACTTGTGTTGACTCCTAAAGATTCTTTCTACCTCTTTTTTTTTCCCTCTTTTCACTTTACTTTGTTGTTCTTGGTTATTTTCAGGTTATATACCTCGTTGCTCATTCATTCCTGCGTTTCCTTGATCTTGTTTTTCTTTATATTTTTGGAATGTTTCCTTGTATGATTTTTTATCCTCTTCTAGGATAAACCTTTCATCCAAGTGTCTCCATTTGTCCAGAAGTTTCCTCAGAATTTCTTCTTTTGTTGTTGCATATTCCCTTTTGCTGGTATCTATTTCCATTACTTCATTTTCCCGGTTATCCTCCTTTTCTTTTCCTACCTTTTCCCCTTTTTCTCTTTGGGTTTTTTGTTTAGTGTTATTTGTGTCTTGACTTGGTTTGCCTTCTTGTTCTTTTTCCTCCTGATAATTCAGTACTCGGATCTCTGATTCTTCTTCTTCTACCTGTAGGATTTCAAACCTATTTGCCTTATTTGTTTTGGTTGGTTGTTCTTTTCTTCCGTCCTTAGGGGTTTCCTTTGTAGTTTTTTTTTCCTATTTTTTATCTCTTGAAACCCATCATTATCTTCTTGACCTTTCCTCTGTTGCTTGCTCTTTCGTTCTTCCTCTTCTACATTAAGGGGGCATTCCTTATAGAGGTGCCCATATTCATGGCATTTTCTGCATCTGAATGGGATGTGTTTGTAGTCTAGTGCTTGCTGCCACACCTCCTCATGGTATTCTAGCTCTACTGCCCATGGGATAGGGTTCACTATGTTCATATAGACGCAGATTCTGGCATAAGAGGTATATATTCCTTTCTTTGTTGATTCAGCTATTTTGACAAACCTACCTATGGTATTTCCTATTCCCTCCAAAATATCTGGGTCCCAAAAATCCATTGGTAATCCAAACAATCTTACCCACACTAGGGATGCTAGGAATTTTTCTGTATCAGGGTTATGGACCATTTTCAAACTCTTTCTTTATCTTGCAGGTTTGAGAAGATTACCGTAAAGAAGCCTCGTCCGCCTAGCTTCAACTCTATGTGGTCTCGGGGTTGCCATTTCTGCTGTATCCATCTTATTAGGTCTTTTTCTGACAGCCAGACACTGATGAACTTGCATATTATTGTGTGGTCCTTCATATAACTTCTATAACGCTCGAGTTTGTTCATGGGAATAACAAATTTCGGTTTTCTGTTGCACATGGTAAGGATTTCCTTCTGCTTCCTGCCTGCCATCTTGCTCTGAGGACAGGTCCTGGTGTCCTTATCTCCTCCTCCAGTTTGTTGTTGCTTGTTCTCTTTCCTGCCGCTGCATCTCTATAGGAGGGGATCTCTCCCCTCCTGATTTCCTCTGTCATTTATGTGCTCTCTTGGTTTCAATGTCATTAACAAGCTTCAATGGTAAACATATATATATATATATATATATCTTATTAATAAATGAATACTGAATTGAATGATTACATTTTTAGAGAGAGGCCCAGTTATATACAACCTTAGGTGCCTGTTAGTGAAAGGGCATGATCTTTGGTCATGCCCTTTTGCCGAAATAACTACAGCTAATCTAATTTTACATAACCCTAACTAATTTTTACATAATATTGCCTTTCTCTCGAAAGAATGCTTTGTCCTCAAAGCATACGTAATGACAGATGTTGTTGACAAAATGATTCATTCTCCCAAGAAGCTTCTTCTTCGAGTAAGTCCTTCCACTTGATCAAATACTTCTTGATAGTATGATGTCAAAGCTTTCTTTCTCTAGTAGACAAAATACCTTTTGGTTCTAGAATGACTCTTCCCTCATCATCCAGGGATGGAAGCGTTGTTTGCGCTGATTGATTGTTGCCTAGTGCCCTTTTAAGGCAGGAGACATGGAAGACGTTGTGAACATGACTTCTCTCTAGAAGGCTTAAACCATACGCAACTTGACTGATCTTTTTGTTGATCTGATAAGGTTCGTAGAACTTGGGTGCCAACTTGTTTTTTCCTTTCTGTTTTAAGGACAGTTGTTTGTATGGTTGGAGCTTGACAAACACCCATTCTTCGACTTCAAACTCTCTTTCGGTTCTGTTTTAGTTTGCTTGTTGCTTCATACGATTCCTTGCATTATTCAAGTTTTCTTTCAGTATTTGGACGATTTTTTGGGTCTCTTCTAGTTGATTTTTAACAGCAGGTAGATTTGTCTGGATAATAGCTAGATCCTTCCATTTTGGGGGTCATATCCATACAAAGCTTGGAAAGGCGTCATTTTTGCTGATGTATGATAAGTAGAATTATACCACCACTCAGCGAGATGTAACCATTGAGCCCACTTATTTTGTTTTTCTGTAGCGTAGGCCTCCAAATATTTATTGACAACCTTTGTTTGTCCATCTATTTGAGGATGATAAGCAGAACTCATATTTAGGTAGGTTCCTATGTGGTTGAACAACTCCTTCCAGAAATTACCCTTGAATTTGGCATCTCTATCACTCACAATGACTTTCAGAAAACCGTGTAACTTATAAATGTTTTTGCAAAATATTTTAGCGATTTCTTTCGCTAAGTATGATTTCTTTATTGCCATAAAGTGAGCATATTTGGTGAGTATGTCGACTAATATGAAAATCTTGTCCTTGCCTTCAGATATTGGTAATCCTTCAATAAAGTCCATCAAAATTTCTTCCCATTTCTGATTTGGAATGTTTAAAGGGTGAAGTAATCCATGTGTCGTAATATTTTCTATTCCTTTGACATGTGTCACACTCTGCTACATACTTTTGAATATTGCGACTCGTTCCTTTCCAAAAGAAGGATTGACGTGCATTGTAGTAAGTCTTAAAGAATCCTATATGTCCAGCTGATGGTGAGTCATGTGACTCCTTGAGTATCTTAAATTTAAACTTGGAAGTTGCATTTAGATAGATTCTTCCCTTGTACCATAGAATATCATTCTTCCATTCAAATTTTGTATTGTTGGGAAGGTTATTGATTATTGCCGTCATTTCTGGATCCTTGGCATATTCGCTTCGAATTTCGTTAAGCCATTCAGGAACAACAACCGAGATTGCAAGTAGTGTTGATTCTTCGTCTTTCCTGGATAAGGCATCTGCTACTACATTGTCTTTTCATCTTTTATGTAGTATTTCCAAATCAAAGGCGGCAATTTTTTCAATCCATTTTTGTTGTTCTTCGGAAAGTGTTTTTTGTTGAAAGAGGTGTTGGAGACCATTATGGTATGTTCGAATGGAAAACTTACTTCCCAAAAGATATTGCCTCCACTTAGCTAGTGTGTGCATAATAGCGAGCATCTCTTTGTTGTATGTGGATTTGAGGTGTTCTCTTTTGTTGAGTTTCCTACTTTCAAAATCTATTGGATGCCCTTGCTGCATTAATACTGCACCTATACCAAATCCAGAAGCATCACACTCAATGATAAATGGTTTAGAAAAATCTGGTGTTGCTAATACGAGAGCATTAGACATAATTTCCTTTAATTTTTCAAAACACCTTCCTGCTTCCTCATCCCATAGAAACGAATTCTTCTTTAAAAGATTTGTTAGAGGTGCAATTATATGTGAATAGTTTTTAATAAACCTTCAGTAATATCTAGTCAAACCTAAGAACCCTCTTAGCTTGGATATATCGACAGGTTTGGTCCATTCTTTTATAGCTTTGATTTTATTAGGATCCACCTTCACGCCTTCATGGGATATAATGTGTCCAAGGTATTCTACTTCTTCCTTTCTGAAGGTGCATTTGGATTTTTTTGCATAAAACTGGTGCTCTTTTAATAGTGTAAGAACTTTATCCAAATGTTGTAAGTGCTCTTTCCAAGTTTTACTGTAAATTAAAATATCGTCAAAGAATACTAATACAAACTTCCTAAGATGTGGACGAAACAATTCATTCGTAGTTGCTTGAAACGTTGCTGGTGCATTGGTTAACTCAAATGGCATTACTTTAAATTCATAGTGATCTTCGTGTGTTCGGAATGTCGTTTTTGGTATGTCTTCCAATCTGATTCTGATTTGATAGTAGCATGACCTTAAGTCCAATTTTGAGAAGTACTTTGTGCCATGTAGCTCATCCAACATTTCGTCGATAAAGGGAATTGGGAACTTGTTTTTTATTGTTATTTTGTTCAATCCGCTATAATCAATGCATAGTCTGAATGAACCATCCTTCTTCCTTACAAATACCACTGGAGCAGTGTAAGGACTTTTACTTTTCGAGATGATCCCACACTTTAAAAGGTCTTGGATTAATCTCTCAATTTCCATTTTTTGGTAATGTGGATATCGGTATGGCTTGATGTTGATGGGCTCTGACCCTGCTTTGACTTCTATTGTATGCTCAATTTCCCTATTAGGAGGCATCTTCATAGGTAGGCCTTGAAATACTTTTTCATGCTTCTGAATTAGATCTCTTATCTCTGGTGATTCTTCACTGATCATATCTGTAGATAACATTTCTAATTGGTGACATTGTACTACATAAGTGGGTGCTCCTTTTTGAATCATCTTCATCATTTGAGATGATGATACAATTTGATTCTCTGGTGCTTGGAATCCGTGTAATTTGTACTTTTGACCTCCCCATTTGAATTTTATGAATTTTACTTGATGGTTGGCAGCATAAGTACCTAAAGTTCATAGCCATTGGATACCTAAGTCTACATCTACTCCTCCTAATGGTATCGTGAAGAACAAAGACTCTAAATTAAAGTCTTGAATCTACAATTTGACCTTATGGCATTTCCCTACTTTTTCAATCTTCTTACCATCAGCTACCATCACCTTCATGTTTGGTAAGGGAAATGAAAAAATATTGAGTTTCTTTGCCATGGTTGCATCTAAAAAATTATGGGTGCTACCAAAGTCGATAAGAACCACTACGTTCTTCTTTATGTGTCCTTTTAACTTTAAGGTCTGAGGTTGTGATATACCTGTCATAGTTGATAGCGACACTTGCGGAATACTTCCGTCATCTTATTCTGGTGAGAATTTTGGGGCATCTTCTGTTTCTTCTATTTCAGAATCTTCACTGTTTGAATCATTAGTTGCTTCACAATTATATAGGTTCTTTGGTTCTTTTCCTTTAGCACACCTATGTTTGGGATCCCACTTCTTACCACAACGTTTGCATTTGCCTTCTTTTATCCTTTGTATTTCCACATTAGATTTTTCATCTTCACGACAATGTGGTGGAACATATCTTGTATTGTTTGAGTCTACAGACTGGGGTACTCTTCGTCTTGAATATGCTTTTTCCAATTTTGACCAAAATATTTGTTCAAATATCTTTTCAGCAGTTTTTGCTTTCGTCTTGCTACTTCTACTGACTTAATGTCATGACAATCAAGTTCTACTTGTAAATGAGTTTTAAGTCCGGAGATGTAGGATTGGACTAGACGAGACTCTGATAACCCAGGTACTCGTGTCACTAAGGTTACCCATTTTTGAGTATACTCATCCACACTTCCTTTTTGTTGTAATTTGATGAGTGATGAAAAGAACTCTTCTTCCCTTAAACCTTGGAATCTAAAGAATGCATCTTTAAATTTCCTCCAACTGATGGCGATTGTCGTCTTCTTCCACCATATATACCAATTATATGCTTCTCCTTCCATTTTCATGGATGCGTGCCTAAGCCTTTCGTCATCATCGTTGATGTCATAAATCTTGAAGTATTCTTCTGCTTTATTTATCCATGCAACATTGTATTTTGCATTTCCATCGAATTTAGACATCTCCACTTTTGCCCCTTTTTGATATGTCGCTAATGGTTGAGCGAAAAAAGGATGTTGATTGGTAAATGTATCCCAGAGTTGCTTATTTGAAAAAGTCGCTTTACTATTTTCTTGGTGGGGCGTTGCTGATTTTTTTGGGGATTCAACGTTTTCTTGAGAGTCTGTTGATTTTGTTGAGTCTGATGCGTTTTTCTCTTGATTTTCTTCATCTTCTTGTAGCAGTTGTGCGGGTATAATATTCATCTTTTTACACACGAGGTTCAGCAATGTTAAGGTCTCTTTTTGATTCACATCTGATTGGACATGGTGATGCTCCATCTGTATTTCTATTCGATTTGTCGTACCTTGAAGCCTCTTGATATCGTCAGCCTGCCCATTAAACTTGTTCTGGAAATCAGCTAATTTTTTATTGACCTCATTGGTGTGGCTAGTAACCTTATTCTCCACTTCAATCAATCTTTTATTGAAATCGGCCATTGACATTATCGACATTGAGCGAGTTTGTGGGGGCGTATATTTATCTACCAGCTTAATTTTTCTTTTTCTTTTTTAATTAATTAAAAAAATTTATTTTAATTAATTAATATTACTTACATATATGTAATTTTTTTATTATATAGTTTTAATTAAATATATGTAATGTTATATCCATAGGTGTGTGTAATAATTTATTTAATTACACGAATGGACAGTCACATCCACCTGGCATGGTCACATGCTGGTTGACCGTTCGACCGGATATCAACGTAGCCACCGTAAAAGAAAAGAGACCACGGATACCACCAGGTTACCACAGATACAAACGATGGGAGTGACCAATGGTTTAGTGTGAAACGATGTACTTCCGAGGGTTTCAGCATATCCGTAGAGCCCACGCAAAAGAAGATGACGGATTTGTATGGTGGAAAGTGCGTGGACAGGGAGGTGGAGTCAGGGTGTACGGAGGTATGCGTGGGTTGTGGGATGAATATCTCAACGAAGGAGACGGTTGGTAAAGGAATAACGTAAAATGTGACAGCGTGGTGAGGCAACTGCACAGTAGCATTGGCAGCATAGAACGTCGGGGTGAATGGAGACAGAATGGTGATGAATAGTGCGGAGATGAATGGACTGTGATAGGGGGAAGGGAGAGATGATTATGTGGGGACTATGTTGAGTATCGACTAGCGGCAGAGTTGGAGGGTGATGAACGTGGCTCTGATACCAAATGAAGTAACAAGCTTCAATGGTATATATATATATATATATATATATATATATATATATATATATATAATTAATAAATGAATACTGAATTGAATGATTACATTTTTAGAGAGAGGCCCAGTTATATACAACCTTAAGTGCCTCTTGGTGAAAGGCATGATCTTTGGTCATGCCCTTTGCCTAAATAACTACAGCGAATCTAATTTTACATAACCCTAACTAATTTTTACAAAACAATTTTCGAGGTTTTCCGCGCCGCCTACCTCATGGCCGCGTGACCATTAGGGTTGCAGAGCTCCAAGAAACCCTCATCGTTAAAATAACTATTATTTAACTATGAGGGTGAAAAAAATATTAAGCCCCTCTAGTGTAAGTAATTGATTTTTCTGGCAGAAATAAAATTAAATCCTAAGCCAAAAAATCAATTAATTTTGAGTATAAAATAATTATAGAGAAATTAATTTCTCTCCAAGTGGAAAATTCATGGATCAAAGAAAAGTCAAATTTTGGAGGTCCCCCACCAAGGAAAAAAAATGGATATTTTAAGAAAAATTAAGCCTTTGGACCATGGTGGTTAAGTCAAAGTCAAAATTTTGAGGAAATTATTCCAAAATATTAATTTTTGGATTAATTAAAAGTGGGTTTTAAGAAAATTTCAAATTTTTCCACAAAATAAAAAATTCGATAGTGAAGATTAAAAGTTTATCAAGCTAAATTCGAAGATCGAGATTATTTTGATAGGGATCAAGCCAACTAGCTATTATTTTCCTCTTGGAGAGATTTCTCTATAAATAGAAGCCATTTTGCTTCTATGTAATATCTTTGGATAATGTAAATTTTGTAAAGCTGGTATTGAGCCATTGCTCTGCTAGGAACATTTTTGTGTCATAATAGAAAGACTTTGGGGTTCAGTTCATAGTGTTCATCTTCCTTTGATTTGTGGTATGTGTTAGTTATGTGCTTTCCTATATTGTGCTAATAATTTTAATGAATTGTTATTTCATTTGTCAATGGTAAGAGCATTCTATTGGTAAAATTTTATTTTATCTTAGGTGATTTTATTCATTATATGATCTAACGACTCTACTTGAGAAAAATTATAAAGATTTGCAGGTATGCTAGCCCTTGGGCTCCAAGTTCACAGACTGTGGGGAAGAGCTGACTGTGTTTGGGCTCTAGGATTTCTATATGGTATTTTAACTTTGTAGAAGGGTTTGTGGCCAATATTCTATTTTTTTCGGAAAATACATTTATCCACTGTTATTATTCAAAATATTTCTCCAAAAAAATTTAATTTGCAAAACATTGTATATTTGTAAATAATGTAAAATAAAACTTTGTAAATTATATCTAATCTATTTTGTTTTGCAGCTCTTGGGGTTTTATTTTTGGGTTTTCAAATTTTGTATATATTGGGGTTTTGGGAGTTCTTTGATTCATTTGTGCAGGTGAGCTTTAAGGTGATCAATAAGACTTTTGCTGGGGTTTTGAGCTAGATCTAGGCCCTTGAGGGTAAGATCTAGTCTCTATTGAATTTGGAAGCTCATCATTTAACATTTTTTTGCAACAGTTTCGGGGAGAAAAAAAAGTTCGTAGGCTTTGGGAATTTTTTGGAGGGCCCTAGCATAGTCGTCCAACCTTTTAAGTCCTAGCCGTCACCCTTTTGACCCTCCTAGAAGCCTTGACCTCCCTCCAAGGGAGCCATCTAGCTTCTTGGAGGCCTCGGCCCCCTCATTTACCCTAGCCATAGCCTTTAGTAGGGCTCGACCTCCCTTTTAAGGAGACGTCCAGCCCTTCAGAGGCCTCAAACCCCTAGTAGAAACCCTTAGGGCTAGGCTGCAGCCCCTTAGGGGCTTTTCCCCTTAGCTGCAAGCCTATTTAGGCTTGTGGCTGCCTTTCTAGGGCTTTTAAGCCTTGGCCGCAGGCCCTAAAGAGGCCTTTCCTGCCCTAGCCGCAAGTCTTAGAGGCCTTATAGCCCTAGCCGCTAGTCTCTTTGAGGCTTTTCCTTCCTTTTTTGGGATTTTTGCAGTCATTTCAGTCAGGTGGTGGGGTTTTGAAGCTATTCATTAGCTAATTTTTGTGATTGCAGATTTGGGGCATCTTTGAAAATTATTTGGCATTGATTTGTGGTCATTTGCATCAAGAATTTTGAGTTCATTTGACTAACACTTGGTTTTGCAGCTTAACTAGCCTCTTGGGATAGGGTTTCAAGGGCCAAAGTTGCCAAGCAAGGCCTCAGCCAGCCATTGGTGCCATAGTTGAAGACACAAGAGGGCTGATCTATTTCTTTTCAGCTGACAATTTGTGTTGCAGGTCATTGGCCCAAGTCTCAAGCCATTTGGAGGGCAACTAGTCACCAAAGTAGGCCATTAGGCCTAAGGGTTTACCTCCTTCCCCCTTGTTTTAGCCATTTAATGTAGCCATTTAACTCAAATTAAATCATTAAAATTGACTGCAAATCACACCATAATCACTCAATCTAATTAGCTAATCATTGGAGCTATTGTGGCATTAAGAATTTTGCATCTTGTGGGTTTATTGATGATTGAATCGCTGATTTTCTGAATTATTCTAAGTCTGATATATATCATTCTGAGGTCTGATTTGAACATATCAAATCTGATCTGTAACTGAGCAGTCTAATAATCATTGATAACCATTGGAAAGTTGAATGCATGGATTTTCTACCTTATTTTGGGTATTGAACATTGTCTCTTGACTGCTGATAGAAAATTGCAGACCTCTGAAAACAAGGTTGCATCAGTGATAAAACACTTAGAAGTCTCTAAAATTGGCTAATAAGCTTTCATAATTCATAATCAGTAATGGTTGATGTGATTTAGGCTCAATTCTAGTCATTGGCATCTAATCCTCACACATAAGTGCTCGAATCAAGTTGACAAGTGTTTAACAAGTGTGGCTAATTGCTCCGAGTAACATTGTGCTCTCATTGATATTGTTATTGTTGGATAAGTAGATACATTGTTCATTGGTGAATTGAATATCTCTTGTGGATCTCATAATCAAGTTTAATCATAAGTGTGATAAGAAGATTTGATTGTGTATCTAATTGGCATATTGGTTATTCATTGACTATAATGTTGAAGTTGCTAATTGTGTCAAAGTAGCATTGATCTTGTCTTTTACGCAATTGTCTCTTGATATTACTTGTCACATTTTCTGGCACCGTTGAGTATTGAACACTTTCTCTTGTGGTTGAGGTTGTTTGTTGTTTAAGTATTTCATAATTGAAAGATCATTGTAATTGAATACTTAAGTGATTAAATGATCTCACCTTAAGAGCACTCATCATCTCTTGCACTTGCATACTAGGATTAGTATCTTGCACTAATTAATTCACTTCCAAGCATAACCTTGGTTGATAGAGAATAGGACCACCATTCTCATCTGGCTTGAGGAGTCTAGAAACTCTTTAGTGGTTAACACGATGACTTTGCAGTCGTTAGAGCCATAGTCTTTGTAGTGCCGGAGGCAACGGGTGGTTGGAACCTAAGGGGATGTATCATTAACTAGGCCCTAGCTTGCTTCCCCTTGGCTTCTCTCTCACAGCCTACTGTAGAGACCAACTTCAAAATATTTAAGACGAAGGATGCATTTAGAGTAGGCATTTAACTAAAATAAACGAAGATTTTGCATCTCACCTAGTTAGTAGGGCTTGCATCTCATTTAGGATAGTCAAGCATTTCCAAAGAGCAACTATTCATTCGGTCATTATGTATATAATTGACATAAAGCAAGTAATTGATTCCATAAGGCACTGGTCTCACATAATGGTCAAACTTGCTAAATCAACCAATCGGTTAGGCCATTCAGTTGTGTCTCCTGGACTTGTTGATTGCCATCAAGTCTTGCATTTTCACATTCCATAGGGACTACCCCCCCATAGCCTATTGTTGGGAGACAACTAGAACAAAGAGGGCGGGGATCAAAGTGACAGTCCTCGCCCTGAGTCATTGTCGCATCATGTCTGTACAATATGAGCGACAACAATACCCAAAAGGAGTGCCCTTACAATCAATTGGAAGAGGAGGAAGCCCTAGAGCATCTTAACATTGTTAGTGTTAGTGCTCCTTTTAACACCTTGCTTGGAGAATCCTACTTATTTTGATGTAATAAGTTATCAACTACATATAAAATCCCTCCAAAAGGTGACACACCAACCCTAGTTGAGTTTTGGCCCTATCCCTAGCCTAGCGACTTGCCTTAAAGAGCCGAAAATATAGAGAGAAAGCTATGTTTCTGGGAAAATTTATGGTGTTGTCCCCTATGTGGAAAAATCAGTGCTTGATCTTGGGTGATGGAGTCTAGAGGGAGATCTACTTATGAAAAATCAAACCCTAGTATGTAAGGGATGATGAAAAAACCTAGTTTTCATACCCTAACTATCATTTTATGAGGGAGTAAAGTCATTGAGGAGAACCTAACGTGATTGATCACCTCAAGGGATTGTCACCGAAAATCTTAAAGGGTAGTGCATACAATAGTATTGCCAAGACTTCATAGAAAAATATTCAATAGAAACTAGCACATAGAAACCCTAACAATATCCATTCCATGCAATAGCCTTAAATATTTTCAAAACACATATAATACTTACAAGAAACTGCATGAACAAATCCTTTATTATTCCAAAATGATGTCTCCAAAGCAAGAGAATGTATCCATAAGCAAATACTCCACAAAAGATCACATCTCCACAAGAAACAGGTCTATTTTAACTAGGCAAAATCCCTCAAGGAGGCCAAATTGATCCTCAAGTGATGATGAGAATACAAATGGGGTGACCTATATTTATGTGAGGTCTACCTCTAACAATTTATGATTAATGAAGCTCCTAAATCAAGGTTGACATTAGAAAACCTTGTGTTACAAGCCAGCCCACTATCTAAGTGACAAAATAAGCAATAAATGCCTACATGTGTGAGCCATAACCTCAACTAATGTTGACATCACGCCTTTTTAGGGCTCCAAAAGCCATGCTTAGGTGTGATGAGGTGTAAAAAATGTTATAGGACTTCGATCATCCAAAATTTGAGGAAATGCCCTCAAATCCACCTCAAATCCTCTTCTAGGGTCCCAAGTCCAATTGGGGTGCCATCATGTGGTCTTCATGGGTTTCCAATTGTCAAAATGAGGTCTCTTCTTTATAGCATTAGGGATTCTCCAGGTGCAACAAGCCCTCCCAAGTCTCTCAATGGGAGACCATCCTCATCTAGGCTTTGAATCAAGTCCCGCCCATCAAGTTGTGTCAAGGCCATCTTGGGGGTATGTTAGGTCAAATGGTGTCATCGTGAGGAATCCTCTATGCTAGGTCAATGTTGGGCTAATTTATTGACTAAATTAACACAAGTATTTAATTATCAATCCGGGTTTGTAAAACTTGGAGGCAAATCCACTGTATATGGACATCAGGTATAATCAAGTTTAGAAGATAAAATTTGAAGAATTAAGGAAGTACATATTACAAATATAAACCTATTTTAACAATTTCTAATTCATTTATGTAATATATGAGGGAAGAGGCTCCTAACTTAGGAGAACCAGGTTGTCCTTCCCTACAATACTACTTTCATGAAAATAAATCTAAGAGCACTAATTAACAATGGCTTATGATGCAAAAGATGTAAAAGAAGAGGCTCCTAACTAAGAAGGTCCAAATTGTCCTTCTTCACAATCTTACTATATCACAATCACCATTGCTTCAAACCAGAAATGGAGAAATAACTTCAAATGAGAAATGGAGAATGAAATTCATTTTTAGTTCAATATCAAATGGAAGGGGAATTTAACTTAAATTCCTTTGTGTCCCTTCATATGTAGATTAGAATTAAACCAATATTCATTCAACAATCATCACATATCTAAATACATTTGAAACAAAAACTAGTCTATGAAACTATGAAAATTGAACCAAGAAGTGTACTTAGCTTGGTGTGGGGGCCCTCCACCCTTGCCTTGCACACTTGAAGAAATTTCAGCTACAACAACTTCAATAAATCAACCAAGCATGAACAACAAATTGGAATGAAACAAGTTCTTCAAATTAGCTCCCAACTCCAATTATACAAAAGTTACATACAAATTCCATTACAAAAGCCATCAAAGTCTTGGCTTTAAATAGAGGTTTTATGAAACAAACTGATCTATATTATCTCTAACACTCATATCTACTCATATCTGCCTATCTAAGTTGAACTCATCCAATTCATCACAAGAAATATGGTGAATCCCATAAAATCTCAAAACTATCCTATTTCCTAGGGATTTTCTGGTGACTAGTCATGTTTGACCAGCCTCGACCGGGCCTAATAAAGCTTGTTCTGGCCGAACCAAGTGGAGTTAGCTTAGTCCTAGTTCTCAAGCTGTCCATCCATGCATCAAACGCGAGCCCAAGTGTCCTGCAAACATGTCATCCACATAGTTATTACGGGGATTTGTGATTCAGTCCAAACTTGCACTTGAAACTCAATTTTCATAAAAACTTCTAGAAATTGCAAAATTAAAATTAAACACCTGAATATGCACAAAATACATCAAAATGAGATGGATGTGATGGAAAATGGATGGAAAATATAAGGATTAAGTAGGTTTCCCTAAGCAAAAATAGACCAAAACTGAAGGCCAACATCTCCCCCTTGTTGTTCTTCAAGCATGTCCTCATGCTTGTCTTTGTCTCATTGATCTTCTGCCTCTGTATGCTAACCTCCCTTGCTGTTCCACTAATGGCTCTGTCCCTTGAAGATGAAGCTTTCTCTTGAGCTACCTGTAAAAGGATATTTATGCTTTCATGTGCTTCTTCTCTTTTCTTGTGGATGGCATTTTTTACCAATATATCATTTTGGATGAGCAACTTCAGACGACAAATAAAACTTGAATTTTGCAATACATTCTGACACAGGATTCATGTTCCTCTCAAATCAATAATTTTACTCAAAGGATCCAATATCCAGTTGCCCTTACATCTCATTAAAAGAAGCAAATTTTTTTATGTCTAGGCATTCACTTTCAATTTAGCCTCTGATTTACCCATGCAATCTGCAAAATATGGGTTGGAATAACCATAAAAATATCTCAAACAAAAATGAATTTGAGAAAACTGCCCGCATGGAGTCTAATTAGGCTCGTTTTGAAGAAAACCCATGTTTTCGGCTTTCAAATTTCATTTTCATTTGCCCAGAAAAAGCAATGAAAAATAGTAGCTTCTCAAAATTGAAATGCATTCCTGAGATTGAATGATCATTCAATTTGCAATCAATTTTTTCTCTTCAATTTTTTTCTAGTATCCTGCCTACCTTTTTTCTGATGCTCTTTTTAAAACAATTGAATTGCAAGCTTGTTTGATTTCTGTCTCACGACAACAATAAGTCACTGTTTTTTAAATCATTACCCTTTGCAAAAAAAATAAGCACCTCTTGTAAAAACACTGAGCTCTGCTTTGAAATAGAAAAACATAAGAAAAATATCTTAATGTAACCGCAAGATATTGTTCTTCTGCTCCTTGTATAATTCACCATGCAAGCCAAGATTCAATCTTCAGCACTGTGCTAATCATCATAAAGAAACTTGCTGCTCACTGTTTAATGGTTCGTATCAACCCCTGCACTGTTTAAAAAACTAAAGGATTTTCATTGTTAATAGCTCTTCAAACAATCAACGCATTTCCTACAAAGACTCAAAAGACTCGGCCCTTTGACAACCTCTGCTATATAATGCACAATATACAACCTTGATTGTCAATACAATCCAATCCCTTGCAACAACCAAAATTCACAGTATACGCTTTTGTTACACATTACAGTCCTCTCTTAATCAAAATCACGCAATATATAGCCGTGTATAAGAATGGGAAAAAGAACGTATCGGCCATATAAATCCTATGTCATGAAACAACACTCAAAAAACGCATCCTCGGCTCTAAACAATAACGCTCTGCCTCCTATGCTATACAAGGTGAGTGTTTACAAAAGCTTTGTTTCGACTGTGCAAAATACGCATATGATCCCACAGCTATGTTAATGACGTGTTTTGCATGTGAAATATGGTTATATTGCCGCATTGTTGTGCATGATTTTAGTGCCTTACTTAGCGCCTTGATTTATGCAACTACACCGAATCGTGTTTCCTTATCACAACTTCATTAATACACTGCTGTTCATCTAACCCTTAGATTTATTAGTTTATGGAATCAATGGTGTAGTTTCAGCGTTTTTTCTTGGCTATTGGCGAGTTCTGAGGATTGTTAAATGGTGCTCCAAATCCCTGTATCGTCATTTTGCTGACTGGTGGCAAGAACAGGTGTGTTGACAATTAAATGACAGGCAGTGTTTGAAACGCGACTCATCGTTTGTGAGCAAATCAAATCGTATTGTTACCTGAGTTATCCTGAGATTCCAGCAATCAACTCGCGTTGCGTTCGGGAAGTTTTCCTTCTTATTCCTCTGTGGATTTGCTTACAATTTCCCTTGCTTTGGCTTTTAGCTACACAACGCTTCAACACTGTTCTCATGAGCTAGTTCAAGCTATGATGGCATACAAACAAGTGCAGGAGACCGTCGGTCGTTTCATGACCGTTTATGTGTTTGTGCTGTGCACTTGGCTGAGTTGGGCCATAAACATTCTTATTGGCTGTCATGGGCACGTAGGCATACCGTGCAATTCATGGTAGTCCTGTTGACCAGTCGCCTGACTGCGTCATTAGGATGGCCTATCTGTTCTTTAAATTCAAGCCTTCCGTCCATGCAGGTCGTGGTTGTCCTCCTATGCAGCTCACGGTGCAAACATTTGACGGTCTCCATGCCACGTTGTTCAACCCTCATACGCGCGTGAAGGCCTGTGTAATTCATGCATTTGGTTTGTGCTTGGTTGGACATTCGTTTCAATGATAACCTCCACCTTCCTGCCTTACCATGCTATGATATTGCATTAGGGTGTCCTGTGATGAAATGGCATACTACAATCCCACCTACCTCTCCGTTCCATCATATAAACTGTTGAATGATATGCTTGTCGTGGACCATAGCGCAAATGGTATTAACGCGCAATTGTTTTATAAAACTTTTGAAACTCTTACCTCATAAACTTTTACTTTGTTTCATATAGTTTCGTATGCCTCCATATTGCCTCGTTCCATATTGCATGCGCGTTCCATATTGCATATATATTTAAAGTATTTCCATATTACGCATATGTATTCAAAGTTATATCCATATTGCGCATATGTATTCAAAGTTATATACACACCTAGTTTCACATGTCGTTTACACTTGTAATTTTAAAATGACCACCTTGGTCATATTTAAAATTATTTCCATATCTAATAGTTGAATTGTATGTGCAGGTTTCAACATGTTAAATTCTCACTTTGATCCTTTTTGCTTAGAGGAAAAATACTTAGGGTTAGGGTTTTGAAATGAATATGGAATATAGAAAATAAAGATAGGTAAATAGAGAATGATATTTAGGGTTATGAAATGTTAGGGTTATGGAATGAATGTACATATGTACATTGGATTAGGTATAGGGTAAATGAAAATGTAGAATATAGGATAATGGATATAGGATGAGGAAAATGTAATGAATATAAAATATGCATTCAGTTATTAACTCAATTTTAACAAAGTCTAGAAATTTCTACAAAAATGTAAATTTGCAAGAACAAAACTGTGCACTTACTGTTCTTGTACTTCCCTGTAGTATTGGATGAATGTTGTTGTTCTTTAACAATATTGGATGAAGTTGTCTTGATCGAATATTGTAGATAGATAGAGCTTATTTATGCTTCATGTTCTAGCATCCTTCATTGATTCTGGTCCATTGATTGTTGATGTTGTTTAGGTTTCTCTGCAATTGATTCATGATAACTCAGGGCCCTTTTGTCATGTACATTTTTATGCAATATATACATGTGTTTGCTAACATTTCAGGTCCCTCTGCAATTGATTTCAAAAATATTTCAGGTCCCAACTGACAACAATACAAGTTCCGTCGTCAATTCAGCTGCACAACTAAGTTTATTTTTGCGAACCTTCCCCCCTTGCTGATGGGAAGACTTGTCCCCAAGTCTTGTTTATTCTGGAGGATGATTCCTGCAAACTCAAATTGAAGAAATAGTAAAACAAAATAGAGAATTCATATTGGCCAAGCTGGTTGGTTTTCCAATATGAATTCGAGTTTGTATTGTGCCACTTTCGTGGATTTTCACAACCAAACTCCTTTATTATTTTTTATCTTTTTCTATTTTTTATTTTTTTTTCCTTTTCTAGGTTGAGGTGGGGTGTAATGGAGTAGGGAAGTATGAAAAGCTTATGGAAATAGGTTATATTTAAGTCATGAGATAGTAGTAAATGGATAGATAATAAGTCTTGGACTTCAACATGCATGGTCGTGGAGCTTAACATACAGTATGGATGATGAACAATATGAATTCAAATCATGAACAAATGATGATGATCAAATCATGAACAATATGAATTCAATATAAAAGGCTTATTTGGAGATTGATGTGACTTAACATGGTACTGAACTTGACTGCTTCTTCTGATGATTATCTTCATGTCTTTTTCCCTTGATCTCGATCATGTTGTAGGGTTTGTTGATGTTGGTGGTCAGCGTCTAAGAGCAAGCTTCAAGAGTTTGAGTTTCATTGAATGAACTCAACATCAGGTGAATTTTCACTTTGCTTTGACTTGAACATTTGTATTCATATTCTGGAATATGAATTTGACTTTTGAAAATTACGTCATCCATGGAGTTCACTCTTTCATTCTTCCTATGACCTGCAAAAACATAGCACTTGCCTGCAATACAACATTAGATGATGGAGAAAGAGAGGTGTACAGTCTCTCTTCTTCCAATACATATGTAAATCATTACAAACATTGCTTAGAAAACAAGTCCAAAGATGATAGACAAACATAATGCATTTATTTACCCCTTTGAGGAATGGTGGCCAGCCTAGACCTCCTAGCGGTATTGTGTTTACAAAATATTTGTTTTATATCCTATTAGAGTGATTCCAAAGCCAAGTTGAAGTGAATTCATATGGCTACCTCCAATATAAACAGGTTTTCAAAATGGTTTAAAATGATATGGTAAAAATTATAAGGAGTGCCATGTTTGATGGAGCTGCTTGTTAATTTTTAACTAGACCAATAGTCACTGTTTGAAGCGTAACTTCTTTGATAAAGATCAGATAAATGTGATTCCACTTGGAGATTAAACTAGATTCATTTTTGTATTTCCAGTAGAAACAGGTTTTAAAAATTCTTAGGCTTGATATCACAAAATTTGCGATGAACAGACCTATGAGGCAGAGTTTTACTATACTGGTTAGAAGACATGTAGTCACTAAATGTGGCATAACTTTTTCATTTCACCTCCAAATGGGATGATTCAAATTGTGTCTTAATCTAGACTTGAATACATATCGTCCATATAAACATGTTTTGAAAATAATATGATTTGGTATTTCAAATATGCCAATGAACAGTCAAGACCTAAAATTGTCACCATGCAGATTTTTCAACAAGCAATTAGTATTTCAAGAATAACCTTTTCATATCATACCTGATTGAAGTGATTCAAATTGATTTAGAAACTAGATTAGAAGGGATATATTCCCTATGAAATTCAGATAAAAATGTTTCCATTAGACAACTCAAATATAGGTTGTACTAACTCTATCCTCAACATTTCACTTGAGACCTAGTTTTGATTTTGATCACATTTTTATTTTTGATATAAATTGAAAACTTCAAAATGGATTCCAAAACTAGATTTCAAGAGATATGTAAAAAAAACATGATTTTAGAATGATCCTATATGGTTTCCCAAAATAGGCTTGTTCTTACTGCATTTTGCCATGTAGTCCTTTCAAATGAATATTGAACAATGAGTTGAAGAAATTGTTTGAAACAAATTTATTACGGAAGTCTTATTGCGAATTCATTTGACTTGTTTATTTATTCTATTCTATCTTATTCTATTTTAGAAAAATAATTCATTCTCTCAAGTATAAGAGAATTTCCAGTGCATCCATTTCCGTAACAAGATCAGAAGTAAACTCATCCAAATTTGAAAAATACACTTTAATGAATGTTTGGACATGAAAATTTATTTGATGATAAAGATTTGATGAGAAAGAATGCTGAAGAATGGAGTAGTGTTGTAACCTATTCTTTAACATCATCTTGTCGTTGAAAATGGATTTTGCAGTTTTTTTTTTTTTGATTTTATGTTTTTGTTGGGGGGTTTTGTTTTGGAAACCTAATTTTAGGATCTCTATTTCTAGGCATAAAGGAACATAACTAAGAGAAATGTATACTAGCTAAATTTTTAGTGTTTTTGTTTATCTTATATTTGACTATGCTGATAATTACCTCCCCGGCAACGACGCCAAAATGTTGGGCTAATTTATTGACTAAATTAACACAAGTATTTAATTATCAATCCGGGTTTGTAAAACTTGGAGGCAAATCCACTGTATATGGACATTAGATATAATCAAGTTTAGAAGATAAAATTTGAAGAATTAAGGAAGTACATATTACAAATATAAACCTATTTTAACAATTTCTAATTCATTTATGTAATATATGAGGGAAGAGGTTCCTAACTTAGGAGAACCAGGTTGTCCTTCCCTACAATACTACTTCCATGAAGATAAATATAAGAGCACTAATTAACAATGGTTTATGATGCAGAAGATATAAAAGAAGAGGCTCCTAAATAAGGAGGTCCAAATTGTCCTTCTTCACAATCCTACCATATCACAATCACCATTGCTTCAAACCAGAAATGCAGCAATAACTTCAAATAAGAAATGGAGAATGAAATTCAGTTTTAGTTCAAGATCAAATAGAAGGAGAATTTAACTTAAATTCTTGTGTGTCCCTTCATATGTAGATTAGAATTAAACCAATATTCATTCAGCAATCATCACACATCTAAATACATTTGAAATAAGAACTAATCTATGAAAACTATGAAAATTGAACCAAGAAGTGTACTTAGCTTGGTGTGGGGGCCCTCCACCCTTGCCTTGCACACTTGAAGAAATCTCAGCTACAACAACTTCAGTAAATCAACCAAGCATGAACAACAAATTGGAATGAAACAAATTCTTCAAATTAGCTCCCAACTCAAATTATACAAAAGTTACATATAAATTCCATTACAAAAGCCATCAAAGTCTTGGCTTTAAATAGAGGTTTAATGAAACAAAATGATCTATATTATCTCTAAAACTCATATCTACTTATCCACCTATCTAAGTCGAACTCATCCAATTCATCCCAAGAAATATGGTCAATCCCATAAAATCTCAAAACTGCCATATTTCCTAGGGATTTTCTGGTGACTAGTCATGTTTGACCAGCCTTGACCGGGCCTAATAAAGCTTGTTCTGGCAGAACCAAGTGGAGTTATCTTAGTCCTAGTTCCTAAGCTATCCATCCATGCATCAAAATTGAGCCCAAGTGTCCTGCAAACATGTCATCCACATAGCTATTACAGGAATTTCTGATTCAATCCAAAATTGCACTTGAAACTCAATTTTCATAAAAACTTCTAGAAATTGCAAAATTAAAATTAAACACCTGAATATGCATAAAATACATCAAAATGAGATAGATGTGATGGAAAATGGATGGAAAATATAAGGATTAAGTAGGTTTCCCTAAGCAAAAAATAGACCAAAACTGAGGGCCAACATCTCCCCCTTGCTGATCTTCAAGCATGTCCTCATGCTTGCTTCTGCCTTTTGACGTTTTACTTCTCTATGCTGACTGATCTGCTGATCTACCTGTGGATTTGTCCCTATGGCTTTGTCTCTTGAAGATGAAGCTACCTGTAAAAAAAAGGATATCTATGCTTTCATGTACTTCTTCTCTTTTCTTGTGAATGACATTCTTTACCAATATATCATTATGGATGAGCAACTTTAGAAAAAAAATAAAACTTGAATTTTCAAATACATTCTGACACAGGATTCATGTCCCTCTCAAATCAACAATTTTACTCAAAGGATCCAATATCCAGTTGCCCTTACATCTCATTAAAAGAAGCAAATTTTTATGTCTAGGCATTCACTTTCAATTTAGCCACTCGTTTATCCATGCAATCTACAAAATAAGGGTTGAAAGAACCATAAAAAAAATATCCCAAACAGAAATGAATTTGAGAAAACTGCCTGCATGGAGTCTAACTAGGCTCGTTCTGAAGAAAACCCATGTTTTCGTTTTTCAAATTTCAGTTTCATTTGCCCAGAAAAAGCAATGAAAAATAGTAGCTTCTCAAAATTGAAATGCATTTCTGAGATTGAATGATAATTCAATTTGAAATCAAATTTTCTTCAAATGTTTCTCCAGTATCCTGCTTACCTCTTCAAATTGTACTATAATGACCAAACTTTTTGGGTGTTGGGCTCTACCGATCATGCACCCATTACAATCAAAGACTCGAACTTTTTGACTTGATTCAAGCTCAATAACATTAACTTCTTACCCTTTGACATCCTTCTTTACTTGAACTTTTTCAATCTTATGAATCATCTCCTTAAACACATGAAATTATTATGATATCACTCTCTTAAAAAAAAAAAACCCAAAAACATAACATAAACTCCTTTTTCACACTTTATAAATCCTCCTCATAATTCCTTAAAAACTCTCCTATAAATATTCCCACTTATATGAAATATGGAATTATAATTTTAAATATGGAATACCACCATATATGGATTTACTCCGCCATATGTCCATTTACTCTTATCCACCATGTGTATGATTTTATTTATGGAGAACACGTTAAAAATAATGTTTTAAAAATTAATACCTCTTAAGCACTGGGGATCTAGGTAAGTTTTTCTTTTCAGTCTTAAGCACGGGGAATTCATGCAGAAATTGTCCCACGCTTCAAAGCTCCATATCATAATTTGTTTTCAGCTACTTCTCACACAAACAACACACTCAATTGACTAGTTCTACGCCTCGACTTATGCAAATTTACATAGCAATGGTGCCTCAAACGCAGTCTTCGGCATACGACTTCAGGACCATCTCTTCACGCTTCTGGAGCACCCATTCAACAAGATATTCTGGTACCGATTTGTATTCTCCACAGTTGCTTCATCAACCTTTCATTTCTCCACAACGTCTTTGAAAATATCTGCTCTATTGATTAATTCAACAACAATTTTAGATTTTTGCTGCCAAATCTTCACTATATTTTGGTTCCTCCTCAGAATCTTCACCTGCCTTCATCTTTTTGATCGATTCGATGACACTAATTAGCTTTAGCAAACCATAAACTCGTAATTGCACAACTATAGGTACAAACATTTGCACTTTGTGACCGCCTCAACATGACTGCTGTTGAAGAAGTGGCGTGATTCCTTTGTATCTGGTAGTGACTTGAAGACGTTTCTGAGCTATTAAATTGCGTTCCTCATTCTACGGATTTTCTGGAATTTGTTGGCTCACCGTGTTAAGCAAAACAATTTCAATTTAAAATCTTCTCTTGGCATTTCAAAACAATAAGGCAGCTTGTGGCAGCATATATCTTATGGTGACAAATCTTTAACTGAAGTTATATCTTTATCAGAAACTATCCTTGTAATCCTCTAACTATTGATGAATTTACGGGATTAACTCTTACAGGTGGCAGAGGATTTTAATGACAACAAATAGCAAACGATTCTGGAACTAATGTCTCATATGACACATTTCAACTAAATCTAAAGTTCGATCATTTTAGTTTAATTTTTGAGGGGCTGATGCTTACCTTCACTGGGATTTCTCTTCGTGATTCAAGGGATTCTCAGCGTAATTGATGGCTTAGTGTTACACAACAATTTGTCACCATCCTTGCTACCCCTCTCCCGCATCTTGGAGGACTCATTTCGGGACCTATGAGAAGTGACATGGCCTACAAAAACTTGCATTGCATTCCCCTAAACATGAGCTTTATTTGCCCTAAAGACATCTCCTGCTAAAAAACCCTAAAAATAGCTCTTTTTCCATTGGCGCGGTTCCATAGTGCAACCCTTGCGCCAATGGGGTAAATCCTCCAAAGAGGGCGTGCCAGTTGGTGCTCTGTCATAGAGTCGCACCCATGCCAACCATAATCAATGGTGTTTTTTAACAAACAAACGACGAAAGTTTCATCCTAACAAATTCCTGGACTGAATCTATCTTGAGTTGGGTGGTTTGGCTACGGATTTCCATAGAGAGGAAGTGGTTTGCCACCTCTCATGGAAGCTTCCTTGATGATATGGCCAATCCCATGATTATTGGTTATCATCCCAAATCCCCTTCCTCCATCTATAAAAGCTTGCCCATTTCCTTTGCAAGCTAGTTTTTGAAGTTCCAGAGTTCCAGAGATTGAGAACTTTCAAGTTTCCAAGAGCTTCATGCTACAAGAGCCTTCTTGATTCCCATAAGGCCAAATCCAAGCAAGGAGATTATTGCCCAAGAACCAAAGAGAGAGGCTTGTCCTTACTCCCAACAAGCCTTGCGAGATATGTCCTGCTGACTACCCGCCAAAGGAGAATCCGGCGTCAGAACTTTGGTTGTATTCTTCTTTGATTAATTATTAATAAACGACTATTGGTTATGGTTCCACTCTTATTATTATTTGTGATGATGATGAGTTATATCCTTTCTGACTGATATATAGTTGCATATGCTGGATTTTATGCTTGTGTTTGTGTCATTTCTTGTATGTGCAGGTGTCCATTCACGGAGATCGTGGGGATTGTGATTTGCCAGAGCAAAGGAATGGGAGTGTCACCTCTTCTACAAGCATTAGCGTTGGAATCTAGGTAGGTCTTCATCACTGGTATTTAATTTACAATTAGGAACTTGCGCTGTAGCATTGTATGATTGTTGCTAGACCCGGTCTGGGCTAGTAGGGATCGCCTCATTCCGCAGAGGGGATTTACCTCCTCAACAATTTGGCGACTCCGCTGGGGAGCTTGTCTTGCCTTTTTGGTTGTTTCTTGGATTTTACCTGCTTGGTCAGCCTTCTGGGTTGAGTTCTTTTGCTGTTTCTTGCTTCTTGGTTTACCTGGGTATCATTGGCCTGGTCTTGGATTGCTTCTTTTTTATTTTTTCATAGCAAACTTGACTGGTGCGCCTTTTTAGCATTACAGTTGCACCAATTGGTGCTAGTTGTTAGTATACAGCTCAGGCCAATCCTTAAAAGGCACTAGTTGCAGCCTGACAGTCGCGCCAGCCCTGGGAACTTTTAAAGTTTGCTTGTTTTTAAGCCTTCTGAGATTGGTCTTTCTTTTGGATACATTTTCTCGACTGCTTGAGTGTGTTGGAGTCTTGTTTGACTAGTTTTAACCTTTACCCTTTGGTTGTTTGCCATTTTCTATCGATTTCACGTTTTTAACCCTAGGGCATCTAGTGGATTTTTGTGTCGAGCCTTCCTTAGGAGTTTTTGGTCTTCTATTGGTCCAATCAACTTTTTGATTGCTCCCTTCATCTCGTTTAGTGGTTGATTAATCATTTCATTGCATTGTTTGAGTGACCTACCTCTTTTTCACATGAACTCTGCTTTGTTTCGCTTTGGGCATAGATTACACAACTCATTTGTGTCTTTGGGAATTTTCTTGGTTTTGAAGGTTTGCTTTGTCATTTAGGGATTTGATTGTGCTTGCATTGAGAGAAATTTTCTTGTATCTACTCTTTTATTATCATTTCTAAAAATTTGTTTAGTGCATCTTGCCCTTAACATTAAAAAAAAAAAATCTCTTTTGATTTTAATTAGTTAATGTGAATTAGAGATTTTCGTTATTATTAGTGATTAGTGACTTTGAAGAAAAGTTTTTTATTTCCATTAGCTGCATTAGAGATATCGTTGGTTTTTTTATGATCATTTTGTTTGTGTGAAAGCTCTCAACTCTCTTATAGTTAGCATTCATTGAATAAAATGATATATTGTGGCATATAGCTTGCATTTAGGAAATTTTGAGACACTGCATACGGTAAGGCCTGAAAACTGAAACATAATCCAAGGTCAACTTTAAAATGAATTGAATGAATCTAACAACGCATTGGAACATAACGCACACTATTTAGAGGTCTAGCCTAGAGACGTGCTCTGGCGTCGTTAAACCTAGTCACTTTTGTTTCCACTCAAGGTTGGGTGATTCCTCCTTCTGTGACTCAATAGTGGTCTAGTACGGAATTGTGCTCCCACGTACTGTCGAGTATATGGGGAGACCCCACTAGGTTTATCATCCTTTATCCATAGGAAGCCATGTCTGCCACCTTACAACCCGTAATGCACCAAACATAGCA